>JAYJLV010030878.1:0-29315 GCA_036873485.1 Torymus texanus | reverse complement strand
GCTTATATACATTTTACCGTCCCAGAAATAACAATAATGGATACATATAATATATATATATATATATATATATATATATGAAAATATGTATATGTAATCGTTATGTAGATCGAAAAATGAATAAGATAAGTTATAAGAGCTAGCCGAAATTATATTATACGTATATATAAATCCGAGAGACTAGAAATATCCGATCGCTATCGGCGAAATCCTATTTCGGCAGCCCGTGTGTCTGTATTACAATACACACACACACACACACAGTTATAATGTATAACCGACGAAATAAATTATCGGCGCATGAACGGCTCGTGTAACATTTCTCTCTCTCTCTTTCTCTATCCATATAATGCATTCCATTAAAAATTCCAGTTCCATAATTATAATAATTCCCGAACTACACGGCATCGAGATAAGTTTATACGCGTGTGCGTCTATATAGCTTGGAAATTTATACCGTCGGAACCAATTAGACACCATCCGACGATTCTATTCCAGAATTAAAGATCCTGCGCGCATGGTAGTATGAACAATTCCTTCCTACCAGGGCTAACAACATTATAAAGCCGAAAAGAAAAACGCGAGACATGAACAGGTTCTTTCTCTCTCTCTTACATACAGACCCTTACACATGCACACTTACGCAGAAGAAGGAAGAAAATCTCGTAGGCGGCGGATACGTTTTAATTGCCCGGTCACGTATACATATACATATACGCGTGCGCACTATATGCCGATCTCGTTCTCTCACTTACTCGTCCCGGAAGTTGAGGAGGAAGAGGGACAATGTGTTAGGCCGCGTGTAGAGAGTGAAACCGTGTTAGGGTACGCGCGTGCGCAAGGTGCATATATATATATACACGTGCAAGCAAGTAGTGTGCTTCGTTTATAGGTGTTTATGCTAATTTTAGAACGCATCTCGGTGCTTTTATTCGTATGCTCTTGCGGTTGTTTTTGGTATTTTTCGATTTTCAAAGTGTATATAGGATTTATATACGCGTGTATATAACACTCGAGATTGATTTTAGTAATAGCATCGTCGTTTTATTTTGTATATAATAATGTACGATGAAGAAAACAAATATATATACGCCCAGGTGTGTAATTATATATACCTATCGTGCGTTAATTTTTTTTTATGGAGTAAATTGCATATACGCTTGGTAAAATTAAACGAAGAGGAGGGCTTCGAATCAAAAAGAATAATTGGACGAAACGCGCGTGTACGCGAGAGTATAGTAATTTTTTAACTGTACTCTCTTACGCTCGTGTGTGTGTGTGTGTGTGTATATATATATATATATATACACACACACGCGTTGCGATGTGAGGTTTTAAAGGGATAACGAGGAAGGGATAATTCGACGGATAATCTTTCTCTCTCTCTCTCTCTCTCTCTCTCTCTCTTGTAGAGGCGGCGAGATAAATAAAAAATACGCGTATGTGTATATAACACACCGAATTTTTTTTTTTTTTTTTATTACAAAGTCGCGCTTTAATGTCCGGTTATAAATTTCCCCCTCCGTGTGTGTTGTATACGCTGCCTGTCGTAAAAATTGTAACTGTTTCACAGTTGATTGTGGATGTACGATATATTTAAATGAGGAAGCCGCGATATAATCAATTCCACGATGAAATTATACACAGTGTCAAAGTAATTTTTGTAACGAGCTGCGAGTGATATTTTAAAAAAAAAAAATTTCGTATATAATATTGTAACACGCGTGGTTAGCAGGGGTTTAAACATATTTAATATACAGATAAATCATTCGTTATATACGAAAGCTAACTTAAACCCCGAAAATCCTTTGCGAAAAATATGAAACAAAAAAAAAATTTATGATATATATTCCACGAATTATTATTATATTATTATTACAAAACTAAACCCATATATCATTTTGAAAATAAACCATAAATCGTAGCCACTCACGTGTATGTATTTATGTATATACATCACTTCGCTAACAAACATCGACTACCGAGCAACATTTTTGCAGAAATTTCAAAACCGAGGTATAATAAACAAGTGAAATAAACGAAAATACCTTGACTATACGCTCGCCAATTACCCGAAAAAAACACAATGGCCACTCGATCTTCATTTAAAAACCCCCGAAACTCACCTCCCGCATTCCTGTCTCTCAAAGACTCTCGCGCTCGTAAAAGCCTCTCTCTCTCTCTCTCTCCCCACATCCAGAAGATTCGCGATGTTCCGCTCTCTCTCTCTCTCTCTCTCTCTCTCTCTCTCTCTCTCTCTCTCTCTCTCTCTCTCTCTTACTCTTTTTCGCTGCGATACGCATACATCTCTCGCAAATTAACTCCTTCTCTCTTCCGGGGCAAGCGAGTAAGCGAACGGTCACAAAGACTTTCGGGTATATAAGGGCTTCTCTCTCTCTCTCTCTCTCTCTCTCTCTCTCTTGCTTACAGTCTCTTGCCAGTTTGCTAGAGGCCTCCTCTCAAGGGGCCAACGACCCCGTCACCACGTGGCGAACGCGAGAGAGGCGGTTTGACCAGGTAGATGCGAGCATGAGCGCGCGGTAGAGTGAATCTCGGTTCCTCGAACGCGCGCGAACGTACAGTCTGGATGAAAAGTGAGTGACAGATGGATGAATGATTGATGATGGAGAAAAGGGTAGTGATTTGGAGAGAAAAAGTGGGTGGATGAGGTAAGGTGAAAAAATAATGTCGTGTGAATAAAAAGGTTAGGTTTTGGGGGATAATGGGAATTCAAATAGATGCGATTTGAGAGGACTATGATGGTACGGTGAATTGGTAAATGAGGGAGAATTTGTTAGTAAACAAAAGGGAACCTGGGTATTTTATCAGAGTTTTTAACTTTGCTACTTTTTAACCTAGTCTCACAATAGAAACCCAAACTCTGCAAAAAAAATCCTTTTCATATGCTCTCCAAAACATACAACTACAATAATCGATAAAAAGGAAAGATTAAAAACCTTCGTCCTCCTCACATACCAAAACTCCAACTCTCCAGAACGACTGTACAACTACAGTACAGCAACCACGTTGGTGTACACAGCTTCACTCGAACTCTCTTACGTTCGCGAGTGAAAAATGCGTACCTGATGAGCAACCCAAAAAGGGAGAATATATATAGCGAGTCACGGTTGAATACGATGTAAAAAGTACGCACGGTATCTCGTTCCTCTCGGTTATCCCCTTGTTTTTCGGGGGACATAGAGACTCGCCGCCGTCGTCGTCGTCGTCGTCGTCGTCGTCGTTCTCGGGTAGTCGATAAACCAAAATAAGTGGCTGGTGTAGGTAGTCGAGCGTGAGAGAAAATTTGTTTCCGATTGCGGCACAACTCCCTCTGAGAGAGCTTGTGAGTTTAATGGGTGACATTTGTCTTGCCGATTATACACTGATATATAATGTATATACAATGTAAATTATTTTCTTTTATGTTATGGATCTTGTAACAATTATAACGATGACGTTGGTGAAATTTTCATGATATTAATCAAATGAAAAATAAATTATACTAAATCTTCGAAATTTCGTTATACACCCACATCGTCTTGCTTCCTCTTTCGCTTTATGAGCGTCGCTCTTTCATACGATGATACAGAAGAAAGAGAGTCTCGAGAAGAGCGAGAGAGAGAGAGAGAGAGAGAGAGAGAGAGGAAAAAAGATACGCGCGAGTCACTCCGGGCAGTAAAAAGCGCGTGCGTTCATTTTTCTCCTTTGTTGCTTCGCGCGGACCTCAGCGGCAGATGGGCGCCGAAGGATTGACTGTTACCGATCGCTCGTTGAGTTATTGCCAATGATAATTTTTAAGAAGGGGGAGAGATGGTAGTCGTTAAAAGGGTTGAAATTTGGTGGAAATCAATTTTGCGAGTGACGTTTGAGAGGTTTTGAACGAAGTGATTTTTTAACGGGAAGTAGAAATTAATAATCTATTTAGTGGAAATGTGTAACGCGGTTGGGAAAGTTTATTTTGAATGATACATGAATGTTTAATTGGTTGAGGATCGGAAGCATTTATAATCAGTGATATTTAAATTTAACTATATAGAAATGATGAATGAAGATACCGTTCCGGTTATTTGATAAATTAATATTAAATTCATGTCAAACTCATCGATAAAACATATTATAACCCAATAAACTATTCTGGATTTTATGCGATTTCTTTGTATCCGAGCGACTTCCATCTTACTTCTCTCTAATTGAATTCCAATATTCTGCCAACCGAATGACAGAAATATGAAATTCAACAAATTTTCTCATACAATCTAATTTTAAAAAATCTACGTACCATCCATTACCACTAATTAAAAGCGCAAAATACCGCCTTTATCATAACTCACGTATACACAAAGACAAATATGATACCGTTTACACCATTAATCATAACAATTAAGACCAAAGCCTAGCGGGTATACGCACATCAGCGCCACTTACCCGTCGACAAATCACCGCGAAAAGCCCAAAGTCAAACTAAATACCTCCCCCCAATTAAAACCACTACGTTGCTCCTTCCCTTCGCACTGTAGAAATCCTTGGAGGCATTAATCCCTCTTTTCGCGGACTGCTAAAATTAAGAGAGAGAGAGAGAGAGAGTCGCAAGCGCGCTAATGAGTCGCGCATGTGCGAAAACATAAACCGGCCGCAATAAATATGCAAATGACCGCGCGAGCGAGTGAACTCACTGTGTGTATATATATAAGGGTTAACGGGGGTCAAGCACCCCTACGATGTTGTGGAGAATTTCTATACGTGGTTATATACATATATATTTTTTCGGTTCGAAGGGTTGGAGTTGAATTTTTACGGTTTTGGGGGGTCGCCCGATTTCTGGGGAGATTAAGGGCGAGTGTGGGAGTGGCCAAGACGGTTGTTAGTGATTGGTTTGAAGTTTTCTTTATTTTGTATTCGTTTATGTCAGTCGTGAATATAGTGTATATGAATTTCAGTAATTTTTTTTTTCTTTGTATAAGGAACGAATGATATATTTGTAGCTATGAAGAAAATATAAAATATGCCAGTATAACGATAAAAGCTACAAACCTACTTTACAGTGATTAATGAGTTGCGCTTTTTAAAAATAATTACTTATACTTCACTCGTAAACTACGATTTTCCCTAGTTACACTCGAGCGACTTTCCTTTCATATACTCATAATTACAAAAAACTTTATCCCAACCCCGATTAAATCCAACGACCTCAAATTCCTTTTCCTTAAAACAAAAAAAAAAGAAAAGAAAAAGAACTCGCAAAAATACATGTATATAAAAAAAAAACTGTATAATATACTCCTTTTCCTTCTTCGACCGCGTGTGAATCGCGATTAGAATTCAGTGTAGCCGTATAGCCGAAAATAGCCTACGCTCATTCAATTAAGAATCACGGCGAATCGGCGGTTTTTCCCTCGCGCGCGCGCGAGTTGTTACACAATGAGCGAATTTCGCCGAGCAAGCAAGCGAGTTCGTGTGCGTGCGTCATTTATTTGCCTACGCGCGCGGATTGTAAGTAACGATCGCTCAGTCGAGAGTCCTGGACAATGACTCCAAGAGAACGAGTCGTTTTGCAATATGTGACTGCGAGGTTAAATTTTTTTATTTTTTGGGTACCGAGAGGATTGTGATATATTAATTTAAGTGCGTTATAGAAGGGAGTTTTTAAGAAAATAATAGCTATACGCGTGGTAATGATGGTTATTAGAGAGGCATTTTAATGAGTACGCAATGCCGATGCGCATAAGATTATTTGTGGAATAAAGGATGAAGATCTTTTTCTTTTAATAGTGTGAATCAGAGGTTAGGCTAAAGGTGTATATATATAAGAGGAAAAAGATTAGCATGTAATTAACGTTACTTGAGAAATATTCGATTACCATTCAACGATCGCTAGTGTATATACACAGAGTATATAGAGTCAACTCTTTGCTACAAGTATTTTGTTTAGCAAATGTTTATTTCTGGATAATATAAGAAGCGCGAATTCAGCTACTCTGAAATTCTTAGCACATGACGCATCTGAAATGAGCAATTGTGGTGGGGAATCAGTTTAGTTTCGCGAATTTCCTCGTTGTCACGTAGGCTTTTTTTTACCGCTTTCACCGACTGCTAAAAGTGCTTTTAAGAAATCCGCCTCGAGGTAACTGTTTATTTTTCCAAACCCAGCTGTATTTTTTGCATTTTTGTTTTTTTTACGTTTCTAAAATTCTTACTCCATTCGGTCAATTTCTTTTTCTATTCGTCATTCCGAATACTCTCTTTATTATCAAACCTACCTACATATAAATAAATAAATAAAAAATTCAATCTATTACACAGCAAAATACAATAATCCTTCAAAAGCTAACGCTTCAAAGAGAATCATACCCAAAACTTTCCCCAACCTCTGCCCTCCCCTCCTATAGACACCACTATATACACGCGGTAGGTCCGGGATCAACTAACAGTAAACCGGCAGCAGCGCTGACCCCGCAAGCGCCAGCTATATACACCACACTAGCATTGTCCTCTCTCTCTCCCTCTCTCTCTCTCTCTCTCTCTCTCTCTCTCTCTCTCTCTCTCTCTTGCAGACGCGTGATATTCCTCGTTATTTATATTTCCCGCCATGGAAAAGCTCCCGGCGAACGCGTTTATTAGCTCTCTTCCAACGTTTGTACCGTTACGGTTTTACTTACGGGGTACCTTTTTTCGAGATGAGGTTTTTCAAAAGATGACGGGGTCGAGTTTTACGGGAGTTTTTGAAAGGTAGAAGGAGGGAAGATTGGACTATATGATTTCGTGGAAGGTAGGTTGTTAATGGGTGGTAAGTTAAATTTTGGCGGTACGGGGGTAATGAGAGTGGAGGTATTGCTGGTGGTTGTCGAAATTAACGGATTATGTGGAATGTATTGAAGTAGATGGAATAACAGTTTCGTATAATTATATTTTATAATGATTTAATCGTTTTATACATTTTTAATAATTTTATATAACTTTTTCATAAAATTTCAATTGCCTGAATAAATATAATAAAAAAATTAAAAATTGATAAATTTTATGTACCTTTTAACAGAGTTTTTAAATTAAATTCTGCAGTTATTTCAAAAATCCGCAACTATCAATCATAAATTCGATGATTCAAAAACTAATTAATTTCTCTTCAAATCCTCGCTACGTCTCAGCGCGACCCCGACAAATCACAAATTATCCATAAATAATATAATATTCTGATTAAATTTAGCATAAACCTCGTAAATCGAATCCAACAGTATATATAACTATCGCCACATCATATCTAGCTGGCCGCGCAACTTTATAATATACACGGACGCATATGAATCACGGGTCGACGACACCTAATAATAAGCCACGTTTCTCACGAAATATAATGCGCTTATTTATGTGTTTCCAATTCGGCGCTGTTGCGGCTACATTAATTTAGAATTTCACGAAATAGAGAGAGAGAGAAAGAGAGGTTCATTGAAATTCGCGCGTATCATTGTACGATGTTGAACATAGCACACACGACTGCGCATATAATATATCTTGCGATGCGAAACAGATAGAACCGCTGCGAATCAAAAATTCATAACTTTAATTGCGTGCGTGTGTGTGTGTGTGTATATATATATATATATTTTTTTTATATAGTTTGCGCTCTTTTTGAAATTCTCTATGAAATAAATGTTAAATTGCTCGTTACATAATGCAACAGGCAATTAACCCTTCGTTAGTCGAGTCTGATGTAACGGTGTACTTTGTTTTTTTTTACATTTTCCGTTCATTTTTTTTTTTCAAAACTCTGTAAAATTGGATGAAAAACTTAACGAGTGTTATACGAAGGATGAGAGAAAAAAAAATTCGCGGAACAGTTAAAGCTTATACTCCTAATCAGCGAACGATTCACAATAAATCCGCACTCGCAAATGTCAAGCACAATGCAACGAGTTTTTAATCTCAAAGTACCATCGAACAACGAGATACACGATATACACGCAAGTATATACATGTATAACACAAGTACCACGGGAGCAATTAACGGTCGGGCATCGTGATCCAGTTCAAGATGTACTTCTTGCGCGATAGCGTGTATATATATATATATATATATATATATATACTTCTCTCTTGTTTTCTCTCCATCATTCAATACCGCTTTCGATCGCATCTTATCACGGCAAAGTCATCATTACAATCACAATAAACAATGTACAGATAATTTTTCAAACCCCCGTTCACGTCGGCTAATATACCAAGTATGAGAATAAAATCATTGTATATTAAGACGTTATAATATAGTAAAATATAACTGTTACGAAGTTAATCGCTTCTTTTTTTCTTAAACTCTTGAAAAGCCTGTTTCACATTTCATATCAGATATATTATCAATATTTCTCTTATATACTTGCAACCTAATCATCTCATTACGCCACCATTTTCCGCCTATCATCTACACTTCAAACTCCTTATATATACCACAACCTACTAATAGAAACCTCATTCCTATAGCACCGTAAACACTTCAACTTCACATACTGCCTTTGCGCTTGCGCATCATATATCCAACAAAAATACAATCAATTTCTCAACAATTTCCGCTATCCACCTCACCTCTCTTTATATACACCGTCAGCGGTGGTATTATCCATCTCCCCTTACAAAACCTCTACCTCTTATCGTTCTCCTCTTTTTCACCTCCTCCTCCTCCTCCTTCTTCTTCTCCTCTCGTTCTTCACGTTCCCCTTCTCCTCCTTCTTCTCCTTCTCCTTCTTCTTCTCCTCCTTCTTCTTCTTCTACTACGTCTTCCCCTACTATTACCCTCGCGTACGGGAATCTCTCAGCTCGTGACGTAACCGGCATGTCGTACGGTACCTTCGCCGACGAGCCTACATTACGTGATCGCGAACGCGCAGCGGTAAGTATACAGAGTAGGGGGGAGGAGGGGGAAAAGAACGAACGACGTCTCCGCTATTCCACCTTTCGACACATGTGCGCTCGCTCGCTTGCACTGCCGAGTGCACGTATATAATGTATATATGTTGTATATGTATATATATATATACGTATACGTGTGTACGTATAGTATGACCTCCCGTGTCTTTGACCTCTGTGAGGTGAGGGCGATGTTGAAGAAGGGGGTTTGCTATACGGGAAAATCGAGCGCATCGGTGTCTCTTTTTTTTGCGAAGGGATGTATACAACGTATAACACTGTGGGTGGTCTGGTAGTAGGTCGAGAGAGTAATGGAACCGAAGGAGTTCGTGGAATTTTTGCACAGCAGGATGTACGTAGCTTTGGGTATACAGCGGAGACCTTTGAAAAGCTACGGGAATTTTTGTATGCATGTAGTTAGAAGTACCGTGTATTATAGGGTAGCGGTCAATACTAATATACTTCCGTGCAGAGCAGATCTTATCTCTTCTATATATAGATATATAGTTTTGACTTTGAAATAAACCTTATAACAAGTAAATCTTTTTCTCGAGCGCAGGTAATTTCCTGATAGCGAAACAATTTCCTCCGCGACCATTCACGTATTAACTTACATCCTACATAACTTCTGCCATCAGCATCACTGCATACACGTATATTATATACCTCAAGAAAATAAAAACCTTATCTCACATCATACCACAACATCGACAAAAAAAACTTCCAACCGCTAAGTATTCCCAAACAAACGTCACCTATATCACAACCATATACCTAAGGTTATCACCTCCCACCTACTTCATACTCTCAACCCCGACGCCGACAATGACCAATTCACCGCGTGCAAAAACACACAGGAGCAACGATGGCGGCGGCGGCGGCCGATTCGACCTAGTAACACTCGCTATGGGAAAACTTCTCTCTCTCTCTCTCTCTCTCTCCCTCTCCAAGGGAAAAAATCTAACGGTGGTAGCAGCAGTAGCAGTAGCAGCAACAGCAACTCTCCTCGCCTCTTCGTGGAACCGCTTCACCCACGACGACGGAGTAGAGAAAGTCCGCGCCGATACGCCGTTATAACGAGACTCTCCCGTTAGTCAAGCGCCGAGCGCGCGCGTACTGCACGCTCACAGCTGTTTCCGATGCGTCGTATAAGAGCGCTGCGCTATACGTATATATACATAGAGGAGGAGGCTAGACACGTGCGCGAAGTGGTGGGGAGAGGAGAGGAGAGAGAGAGAGAGAGAGACGTTGTTATGTGTCGGTGTGTTGATAAATACTACTGGGGGGGTTCGAAGCGGCTAGCGTACGTGCTTTTTTTTTGGTAGGAGAGGGATTTACGGTGGGATAGTACCTACAGCAGGGTATTTATTGGCGGTGATCGCATGGAGACGTCCGAGCTGATGTTGTGATAGGGTGATGTCGTAGTATAGGTTGTGTATGTGTGTGTGTGTTTTTTTTCTTCTTGTCGAGTGGAAGGAAAGGTGGGAGAGGGACGTGCGATTGGGCGCTAGTAGGTCAAGTTGAGCTCACGTCACTCGATGCATATTTGCATGAGAGAGGTTACGCGGATATATACGTGAATGCGCGTAGGAATTTTTGTGTCTTGGTACGATCGTGTATATTGTATAAAGGCTCATACGGGTCTTTGTGATTCGGTTACAATTGTTTATTGTATTGGATTTTTTTCTCAATAGGGGAGAATTAAACTGGAGATGTTTATAGTGGTTAAAATAGAAAATATACTTCATAAAAAATTATATTTATCAAGTTACCATGGGGAGATTGCGTTGTTCTTGACCGATTAATGAAAACACTCGTAATCGTCGGTACGTTAACGTTACCATTTATCCAGCACATTATTACGTATAAATACGTTACCTCATATTCAATTACTACCACAAAAATCTACAAAACTAACTTCTACCTCCCAAACAACTAAATCCCTCATAATTTCAAATCAATTACCTTATACACCATAGCGTCAGCTAAAAAAACCCCATATATAGCCGTACACTGCGTCTTCCTCTCTGTCGGCATCGCAATATATATACATATATATATATATATATATATATACAAAGCGTCCGTTCATTCGTCTACACTTCGTTCCCTCTCCTGGACGCGCGCGCGCGCGCGGCTGCATCCGTGAAACCGGTACCGCTAACTGTATATAATACTCGATCTTTACCTACTTAAAGCGCGCGCGTGCGCTCGCGTATACCGCGAGTTTTCGCGGAGGTAGAAAGAGAGAGAGAGAGAGAGAGAGAAAGAGAGGAGATAATTGTCGTTACAGCGTTAGGTGACGTCGAGCACGTTCTAGCGAGTTTTTCAAACGAGTGGATGGATGGTTCGCGTTATGGCGGATTTGAGAAAGAGAGATGGTTGATAGGATGATTATTTTATCGGTACTTGTATTGTGATTAGAATTTTTGTACGTTGTATGATGGAGGAATGGTTTGGTATGGCAATTGATAACGGTTTTGTTGTTACGAGGATAGATTGTGAAGGGAAATTATTTAGTAGTTGTAAAGGATCGTTGTGTTGTCATGGTATTATGCTTTATCTACTTGAATTTAAAGAGACCGAATAGATTGTAGTTTATTATCTGTAAGAAGTACGATAAAAGTTCTTGCTCTGGTACATTGACGTAAAGTTTACAATGTCAACAATGATCCAATTCGTGTAGATTTAACGTCGAGGCAAAATAATCTCGTTAAATGCGGTAGTTGTTATCTTAGAAAAACATTGCAATGTCATTGTAGCTTTCGGAATTGAAAAGAAAATACAACAAAACATTAAATATTTGATGTCTGAATTGGTGATAAGAATGCAGAGTTACTGCTCTATTGTGATGTCACATCGAGTGGTTACGCATTGTAACGTCATTATTGTGTAATTCGAAAAAATACCGGTAGAGTCGTGGTGGTTTTGAACTTTCGTGACATTGGAAATGAACAGACAATAGAAATGCTGTATTCTGTACGAATAATAGTTGGAATATCCATAAATATTGAGCTTTAAAAATATTTTGTTTTCATTGAGAATAAGATGAATAGTAGCTATTAAAATCTCCATGTACAGTAGTAATAGCAACGTCAAACCGACTGATTTAAATAGAAAAATAATTGACAAATATATTTTTGTACAGCTTGCTCACATTTCCCTATTTTACTGTTATTACCGTTTATTTGAAAAATATGAAAAATAATCCACAAAAATGTTTAACATAAAGTACTAAATCTTTTGTTTCTTTTCTGTTACAGGTGAGTTATTGAATCGGTTTCTTGCGCGACTGTTATGCCATTCAATGGTAAATATAACATTAACTTTATAATTATATCATATTATGTTCTTAAATTTATTTTCCATTAATATATATCATTAATGTACCTCTAAAAAAAACCTTTTTCAAAACGTCATTTCTAACCACATACACCTATATAATATCCACCTTTGTCTCCCTAATTCATAAGTACGAAGCTTCTCCCAGCGGCTATTATTACAAAGGCCACGTGGAAAAACTGAAAATACAATATACCGCACATTGCGGTCTTACCGCGAACTCCGCTACACATATCATGCCTTACACGTATATATACTGTCTCCGCTCAACCGCGATTCCTCTTCATCGACGTAGTATATATAGCACCGCTCGTCAACCGATAAAAGCGCCGCCGTTGCTGTTTGTCTTTGATATACCTTACCCCACGAGCAAGCAAGCTTTTAGCAGAGAACGACAACAACCCCGATTACGCTAGCTCACGGTTACCAGCGGGTAGTAATGTAGACTGTAGGGTTGGTGTGCTGATATCACGCGGGAGCTAAAGAGATGTGGTCGTTTTGTAATCGTAGGAGATGAAATATAAGGTTTTGTATATAGAGAATGATCGCAGTGGTTGAAGTAACGAGGATGACAAGGCGAGGCTACTGAGAGAGACGATGACATTTGCAGAAACAACGAGGCGCCGGTAGAGAGATCCGTTACTCTGTAAAAACGACTAATGAATACAAAATAAGAGAAAGCCGCGGTGGTAGCATTATCATGATAATGGCATAGCGATGATAAAGCAAACGTTTACGCGCGAACGGAGAGATGCGGCGTTGTCGGTCGAATGGCCACGAAGCTCCGTTTGTAAGTAATCAGTCTTGAGATTATTGTGCTCGTTCTAATAAGTAGTAAAATTCTGCAAAAAGAAAAGCAAACGACTTATTGTGCGAGAGATGTATTAGAAGCTAAAGGTCTAAAGGAGAAGCGGGAAAATTGAATTGAGGGGTGTCGATGGTTACCAACCGATGCCAAGTTTTTGGCTATGAATTATTCAAAGTATTAGAAATACAGAGAGAAATTATATTAGTGCGAGGGTTATTGACTGAGATATAATAAGACTCTGAAAAATGTTGGAGTCCTTGAAGAAATTTGCCATGATTGTTTAATAAAAATTCTAAAAAAAAAACATTCGACAATGCTATGAATTTTTTTGAAGTACTTAAGAACGATCCGCAGTAACAATGACTTATAATAATTGCAGCAGAATTTCCCTTACAAATTTTTTTTTTATAAGCGCATTTATAAAAGAAACGAGAAGATAAACAAAAGAAAAAGAGCGTGAACCACTGCACACGCTATTACAGTCCTCTTACTCAACCCACGAACAACCAATCCAAAGAAGAAGAAAAAAAAGCCGAGACAAATCGCCACGTTCTCTCTCACTTTTTCCCTCTCCAAAACCCATTCAACCCCAGAACAAAGGTAAGGAGAGAGAAAAAAAAAGCTCCATCGCACCGTCCCCAAGTGCACATACACATACATTCTCCACCCCCTCCCCCCGTCGACCACCTGCAGACTCGAACCTCTTTCTCTCTCTCTTTCTCTCTCTCTCTCTCTCCTACCCTTGCGAACGAGAAGAAGGGGAGCTCGCGAGGGAGAGTTTAGGGGGAATCAGCGTTGGCGAGTATATACACTCGCGAGAGAGAAAGAGAGAGAGAGCAGGTAAGTGGGACAGGGGGAACAAGGTCGGAGTGAAAAGGAGGTTCTCTCTCTCTCTCTCGCGCGCGCAACCCTTTCGCACTGAGCGCGCGGAATACTCTCGCTTTCAGCGTGTATATACGCGGGCGCGCGCAGGCGAGTATTGATCAGTTGGAAGATCCGGGAAGAAGAGTGAGCGCGCGCGCGCGCCCGCGAATAATTAAAGCCCGGGCCACGCGCACGCATAAGGCACGATAACGTTGTCGTGTATGCACACGTGGTGAATTGCAATCGTGAATGGAAAGAGATATGGATTTATTTTACTTTGTTAGGGTGGAAATAGATGCAAATGGTGGTATTATTAAATAAATGCCAGGATGTGCAACTCTTTTTTTTTAAATATATTGTAATTACGGTAACTTTTGACATCGTAAGCAAATACAAGAACCACGATACCCTCAAGTTACTACGTTTATCTTAACCAGTATGTAAGATACAATACTAACTGCACCCATCTGCTCAACACAGCAGCAGCAGCAACAGTAGTACTTCAACACCCTGCGCCGACCTTCCCCCCAACCCACCCAAACAGCTCCACAGTACACCAGTAGCAGCAGCAGCAGTAGTAGCAACCCTGCAAGCTCCTACTCTCACCTATACTCCGTCAGATAGCGCCAGGCGCGTTCACTCTCACCTCGCTCACCACCCCACACCCACATCCCTCTGCTAACAACAACTTTACCACCTCCACTTCTTCTCTCTCTATCTCTCTCTCTTACTCACCCTTGTGAGCATAACCCGACCCAGCCCCAGAGCTACGCCATCTATCGGTTGGTAGTCGCAAGCTCGAGCTAAGCTCGTACCTTGCTCGCATAAGAGAAACAGAGAGAGAGCGAGAGAGAGCTTTACGTGCGCGCGCGCGACTACGACGACGACGACGACCCTCACCTCCCCCCATAAGTGCAGCACGCGCTTGCTCCTGCGCGATACCAGAGTGTTCTGCTATACGCTGCGTGGTGTGCTGCTGCACATCCACACAAACACACACACACAGGCAGAGACACACATACACACAGAGCCAGTGATAAAGGAAGCAGAAACAGCAGAAGAAGTTGAAGCTCTGTCGAGAAGGTGCGCGTGAGTGGCAGCAGCGGTAGAGTGCGGGTTGTACAGGGAGAGTGAATGAGTGAGTGAGAGAGGAAAGAATCAGTAGAAGGAGGAAGAGGACACAATCTCTTACTCTCTCGCCACCATTTTCTTCTCTTCCTCCTGGCACGCGAGTTGGGAGGTAGTATAACACCATCATCACCAGAGCTACATCAGTCTCTGGGTCAGGAAGACATCACACAGCTCTCTTTCTCTCTCTCTCTCTCTTCCCTATATATGTGTGCGCGCGCAGGAGGGTGAACGATAGCTGCTACTGTTACGTGTGCGCGCGTGCGAACGCCCCGGGGAACGAGAGACAGGGATCAGGTGCGAATGAGGTGAGATCAGTTGAAAGATATATATCCACATGATGCGTTCATGTACAACAATATACGCGTATAAACGTAAACCAGGAGGTGAAGTCAGAAAATATGTTATATAGGTAATCGTGTATATAGTGTAATGTACGCGGGAGAGTAGGCACACACGTGCTTGGCCTAGCGCACGAGCGAGTGTTTTGCCGCAGCCGATAATCGATCGTCCAGGTGTCTGTAGTGCGCGCGCGAGGTGGGATTGGGTTGCATCTCGTGTGGAAGCTTTGTCCATAGTGACGACGATGACGACGATGATGTTGATGATGATTATTATGAGTAAGGGTGAGTAAGAGTGAGGAAAGAGAAAAGAGGACCTCTGAACTCGCGGGCGATATCGATTTTCGGGCGCTGTGTTGTTACGTAGTGCGGACCCGGGCGGAGGTATGATGCAGCGGTGTCGAGAGGAGGATAGATAGACTCATCCTTTTCGGAGAGAGAGAGAGAGAGAGATGATGAGAGCTGTAACGACGTGTATACACAGCTAAAAGATATACCGTGAGATGAACTAATCCTTCGGGATATCTATTGTGCGCTGTGTAAGTAGTAATCCGGGCGTTTATGTTTAGTTAAGATGTAAGGGGTAAGGGATATATATATATATATATAGTCTTGGAATAGCGAAAGGTTAGGTAATTGTTTTAATACGAGATGTGTGTGACGTTCCGGGTTATATCCAGTGCCAAGCAGGTACCAGTCGTAAATTTTAGAGTATCAATGATAGATCGAACGTGCAGGCCATTCGTTTGCTACGGTGTTATTGATACCGCGTACAGCATAAGAATCAGTCGTTGAAACTATTGAGAATGGGAGGAGGAAGAAGAGAAGAGGTTGTACATGTATATATATATATGTATATATGCATTGCTGTTTCGGCCAACCGCGCAAGTACCAAGCAGCGCTAAGGCCAATAACTCTCTCGCGCTAAAGCGCAGGGTCACACGGCCGTCACTTTTACTCGTGCTCTCTACTTCCCTCTCTATCTCGCTCTCTAACGTTTATGCGATAATAGCTTCGGGTTACGAGGCACGCGTAACCATTCGTACGGATCAGTAGTCCACTTTGTTGTTATAAAATAAAAGGAAATAAACGTGAAAGAGTATATATGTATATTATAAAGATAGATTATAACCTTCTCGTTTGTAACGACCGCGCCTTGTTGAAGATAGGGGAAAAAAATAGGGAGTGAATAAAAAAATAGAAGAGAGGTGTGATAACGCGTGTGTAAGAGAGAAAAAAAAGAGAAAGAGAGTACCGGATAGACAAGGCCCACTGACCTATTGACTTCGTAGCCCGGAGAGCGCGCACCCCTTTACGCGCGCGCGCGCGCTCGCCCAGCTAAGGTCGAGTGCTTGCTACTACTACTACTACTACTACTACTACTACTACTATTACGGGCGTATGTCATGTGTGTATGTATAGGGGTGCGCGTGTAGTAGCAACGTTGATGCTGGATTTTTTTTTCGCAAGAAAGATAGATGGAGAGGCGACGATAATTGAAACAATGTGGAACGCGCGAGGGGTTGACGTGAGGTGAGAATTGAAAGGGGGTGTTAATTAGAGGAGTGATATTGACGTGTAGAGGGAAGCTTTTTTTTAAGGGCGAGGGGTGGTTGTTTGGAACGGGTTCTTTTTTGTAGGTTTATAACATTTAGTTGATTAATCCTTTGATGGTTAAGAAAATTTGTTAGGTGTCAGTTGATCGGTTAATACATTTCTTTTTTTAATAAATTGGATTTATTCGAATTTTTAATAAATTACAGAATTGATAGCAAAAAAAACCTATTCTTTTACAATTTTGGACTAAAAAACAGTATCCTAAAATACCAGCGGGCAAATACTTCTTGCTATGTGCGCGCGCGCGTATAGACACGTTGACGAACGACCGCGCTGCAAATGAATACAGATAGCTCTGTTTACATCCGTTCACGGGCGCAATCTTCTCATCGATCGTTACTCTCTCAATTTAAAACAAAAAAAAAAAGAAAGAAATCTGACCGCGCCTCCTGATCTCGTGCAACCGTAAAGCAACGAAATAAGATACAACAAATGCAACGGCTATTCTTCTTACAGATAATCAACGATAACCACTTCCATAAACAGAGAGAAAGAGAGAACCATGGCGGCCAAACCATGCGACGACAATGACTTCACTTCCCCCGTCGGCAGCGGTACGACCGCGTCAACGATCTCGATCTTCTTGCTATCCAGCGATATACGTAAAGCTCCGGGCATAGCCGGTGTGAATTAGTCAAGTGCATAACTCTGTCCGTCTCCCAGTATACCAGCGACTAATCTACATATATATATATACATACACATAGATATATCTTCTCACTCCCTTTCTCTACGAGCTTGCGTTGTATTCTCCTGAGACGCAACAACAACAACAACTACAACAACAACAACTCCTTCTTGCCAAAACTTCCGCGTAGTGTGCGATATAATCAACCCCTAACCACTTACACGTATATATAACGTATATATAAAATAAATCCATACCTATACAGTGTAACCAACCAACTGACAACTTCGTAACCAAAAAAAAAGAGAAAAACAGTGTTCTACACAAGCATCATTTCAGTGCGTGACAATGCCGTACATCTAAGTGACCGCAACCAATACAGTACCGCGTGTGTGCGTTATACGTGCGCGGGTGCCAATATATAGATATATATATATATATATATATATATATATAAATAAATAATCGTAAACACCTCCCCGCGCAGTGCATCCCCCAAGAAGCGAAAATTAAGACGCGCCAGAGAAAAATGGCGGAGAGCGCGGCGGGCAGTCCAGCCGCTGCTAGCAGTCCCCAAGCGACTGGGGCTGCTACTGCGGCGGTTGCGGCTGCAGGTACCCAACAATCAACATCGGTTACTGCTGTTGCAGCAGCTACGGTGGCGACTGTAGCAGCAGCAGCAGCAGCAGCTACAGCTCAGCAACAACAGCAAGCTCAGGGTACCCAGACACAACAGCCACCGGATATAAGCAGTTCACAACTGGCGTCGTTGCCCATCACTGGAACAGGTAGATAGATTTATATATGATTGGGTTATAGCGGGGGACACGAGGAGGTTGATGTGAGTGGAAGGTGTAGTGTGGTTGGTTGTGATTTGTTGGATGGAAAAAAAGAGGGTTGAGTGGTATTACGAATCGGTTGGTTACTTTATAGCATAATCAAGAAGATGGTTAGATTAGCTAATGAGTACCGGGTTCGCTAACCATTTTCGCCATTCTATAATTATTAAGTTGGTTATGTTAACTATCTTCTTGGTTGTACTGACAATCCTGTTAGTTCTGGAATTTTTTAGCAATTCAGATGGTTACAGTAGCCAATTTTTTGATTACTGAAACCAACAATTATTTTTTGTGTGAAAGTAGTTGATGTGGTATCGATTATGTTTATCATTATAAAGGGTTTAAAAATTTATATATCGGAGCGGAACACTAAAAGAAAAAAACTTTTAATTTAAAATATCGAAAAATTGATGCTTTCTTAGTAAGCTATACGTCGTAGGTGTTTGAAACAAACGTTAATTGGAAATTTCCTCCTTTAAATATGTAAAAAGCAAAAATACTTACGTATATAACAACACATCAAGAATATTTTTTTATACCATCTAAACTTACCACGTTACAACCTGACCTGACTTGCACTTAATTACCTTTATACTTCGACCCAATTTTCATTTCGAAATTACACTTAATTGCGTAATTTGCATCTTCTAATTGCCACGCAGCCTTAATATTATGTCATATGCTACTGACACAACTAAAAAAAACAAACATCTCTCCCTGGAATTTTCATCTCTCATCTGAACCAAAAGTAATGATTTAACACCTACTGCAATTCCCATAACGAACAAAAAATTTATCGTACGCACGATTCCGATTAATCATACCGCCAATTATTCCTTCTCCTCTACAAATTCAAACCCCATCATCAATATCAACCGCGTGTAGAGACAAAGACAGCCTATACACCAACAGCACCCCATATGCACACTCTATCTCTCTCTCTCTCTTTCTCTCTCTCCTGCATCCACCCACAAAACCCGCATCATCGTAAACACGCGCATTACACAACTCATCCTCAGCCACCTCGTAACTCTCATCTCTTTCTACTCCCTCTATACTACATTATAATAACCACTACTACTACTACTACACACCATTCGAAAACATTCCTCGCTAACAAACGCGCCAACCGCGGTGCACGCACGCACGCACGCGCATCTCATACAAAAATACTTTAGCGTGTCTCGTCTCCTCTCTCTCTCTCACACACACACATAGTATCCGCCTCATTCTCCTAAACCTCTCTTACCTCTCTCTCGCTCTCTCTCTCTTTCTTGCTTATACACACGCGAACGAGAGAAACCCAGAGAGACGCCGCGAAGAAGAAGAAGAAGCGGCCGGCGGCGGCGGCGGCGGCTCGCTAGCGGATCTGTCGGTCAAGTAACGGCACCGAGTACCGCTAGCAAGCGAGCGAGCGAGCGGCTGACGCAGTTACATACCCGAGAGAGAGAGAAGAAGCACCGTTAGCGGCTCGCTTGCTCGCTCGCTCACTCGCGCACGTGGTGGCTCGATAATAATGACGCGCAAGCAACTGAGGATGCAGTATGTGTGTAAGGAGGAGGAGAAGAAGGATAGAGAGAGGGGGTATGTGAAGTGTCGTGGGAACGATGGATTTTCGGGAGGTGCGGGCGAGATCGATTGGCTCGCGCAGGTGAGGTAGAGAGAGAGAGAGAGAGAGAGAGAGAGAGGTTGATGATCCGAAACGTAGGATGGAGTGCGTTTTTGTGCAATCTTGCGTAATCGTTGGGTAGACGGTTTGGGTTGTGGAAAGTTCGGGGAATATTGAAAAGATGAGGATGTTTTAATGGTTGGTTATGAATTTTCGGGGATATTTTTTTAAATGGGGTTTTTAGTTCTACGAAAAGAGGCATCGGTATATGGTTTTTAATTTATATAGGGAATGTGAAATATTTGGCTGGTGGGTTATGAAAGTTTGAAATTAAAATGTAGCTTTGTCTTAAAAATTGTTTGAAAATTATATTTGTTAATTGTGAAAATAAAGTTTATTAAAATGTTTTTACTGAGAAATTTTGAAAATAATTTTACTACAATGTAGAATTTAAAATGTAACTTTATATATTCGAAAAATATTTCATTTTCAGTTGAATCACTTAAGAATTCACAATCAACCTCAATTACTTTAATATGTAATCGAAAATAAATGAAGTATTTCTATATTAATTTCCAAAGTCTCAACCATCCCACGATCTATTTGATATCCAATCTATGTCCACCCACTATTCGACTTTGCTAATCTACAAACCGTTCACGTATCTCTCACTCTGCCATCACCGAAAACAATAAAAAAAAAGGAAACTACAGTTACACCTACCACATTTCAACAGAACACTTCAACAAAAGACATGGACGACTCGATAATCCAAAATTCCAACCACGATAATCAACTTACGCCGATAACGGGAGCGCGTATACGCATATATATTCACACACACACGATACGCCCAATACAACACAAACCTAACCCATTCGCGTGCATCACATTGTTCTTTCTCTCTCCTAAGAAGCTTACGTATACTCCCTCTCTTTCTCTCTCTCTCTCTCTCAGCGCATCTCTTTATACACACACGCGTCTGGGAAAAAAGGGCGACTGGCGCACATATAGGGAAGCCTTTAAGTTAAGTCGCTCGATTGAATTGTCGCCACGCTCGCTCTGGCTAATTGGTTGGTCAAAGTTCGGCTGAATGGAGTACCTCCCCTCATACCTATACATATACACACACACATAAGCAACAATGAATGAACAACAACATATCATACAGTAGATGAAGACAGGTCCAATAAGACAGTGAAGCAATCGATATCTTTTCTCTTTGAATAATTCACGTACATCGTATACAATCTCGGAGTGGACAGTAAAAAAGAGCAACAGAATATAACTCGTGACAGTGTGCAACTGGTATACATACACACATCTATACATATACAGGATGCAACGCGGACTGCAATATTACTGGCGCTCGTGACCGAACGCAATAACCCGTGCGTCGTTCGTGTATACACGGCGGCGACCCTTCGCGAAACAATAATCGCGAGAGGCGCATGTAACGACGAGATCTTCGATTAAATCTCCGCGACCTTATGATATATAGTATATATGTAACGGTTTGAATGGAAAGAATCCTTTGCAATTAGCAGCATGTAATATACGTCATTTCAACGCGTGATAAACGAAACGAATTTCACATTATGCGCAAATATAATAAGCAATTCGTGCGCGTGTATGTGTGTGTGTGTGGTATATTTATCATCGCGATTATCCTTAAGTTTCTAGCGTTCTCGTGTACGTATATATGTATGAATGTATGTACGTGTTTGTGTGTATGCAGCGTGCAACACCGTTATGATTTTACGATAGCAATTAATGTAATGGCTCTCTCTCTATGTGCCTCCGCTCTTCTCTCGTGCTGCGCGCGTCTAATTCATGGGCTGAGAGAGGAGTTGAATGTATATGTATGTGTGGAGATGCTGCGATCGATTGTATAGTGCAATGCGAATGTTGCGGGGGTTGTGAATGAGTGGGACGCGACGGAGAGTGTTTAGGATTGTTAATGTAAGTGCGCGCTGAGGTTGATTGGTGTTCTGTAGTGGGAAGAGGTTTTAAGATGATGCGAATGAATTTTGTAAAAGAAGGTAGTTAATGATTTTAGTAAAATATCGGAAAGGATTTTATTTTATGAAAAGTATAAAGTTTTTGATAAAAGATAAATCAATTTATAATTATAGTCAAGATAGTTCAAGTGATCGTAGTTTTAATATTCCTTAAATAGACCGAATTTAAATCTCATTCAAATAATTAAAATTTTCTAAAATCCAACGAACCGTAAATAAATTATATCATTAAAACATTACAGTACGTAACAAAAATTGGGCAGGTCTTTAAAAATACAACATTTCCCAAGACGATAACAATTCTGCATCTAAACATCATATTCACATCCTCATTCAGACCCATTACCCTGAAACCGTCCACTTTTTAATCAAGCAACCAACCACAAACACCTCCGACCCTTACAAAACAATCTTCCCTCTCTCTCTCTCTCTCTCTCTCTCATCACCTATGACAAAGGGTACACAGAGACATCCGTAGGATCCCTAATCGCTTTCAACAGTCTCGCTCTCTGAAAAGTAGGCTACAACAACACTATACTCCTCCTTCTCTCTTCAACTATACACAAACGCATGCACGCGCGTGCACATAGCGAGCTTTTAATTTTGCATTCCCCTAGATCCAGTAGTAGTCATCGTTGCAGCAGCAGCAACGGTGCAGCATTACATGCAGCCTTGGCAAGGCCGTGCCACCTCTTTCTATCTCCCTCCTCTTCTCTACTGTTCTTTTACACACCAGTAGATGGCACGAGTTGTTATGACTGTACCAGAACGACGCCACACGTCGTCTCTTCGAACTATATCGTACCAGGTTGCTACCTTACCTACCGAGGAAGAAAGAGAGAAAGAGAGAGAGAGAGAGAGAGAGAGAGAGAGAGAGAGAGAGAGAGAGAGAGAAGAGGAGGTAGTAGTGGTAGTGTGCACAGCGACAGTGCCAGCGACCGCTCGATTGCGTTATAGTACCGCGATGAGGCAACGCGTATATGATGGCGTAATCGACCCGAGTAGTGTTTTATAATGAGAAAGAGCGGTAGATGCAAGCAAGCGCGCTTTTATTTTTTCGGTAGAGGAAAGTTTTTTCCATTTTTTTATTTCTTTTTTTTTATGAGTAGAGAAAGAGAAAGAAAGTTTCCGGTAGAGGAGGAGGAGGAAGAGAAGGTGTGGGTTTATTTCCGTACCGCGTGAATGGTAAACGGTCTGTGGTGCAAGCAAACGTTGTTTTTTTTTTTCGTTTATGGGAAGAAGATACGAGTGGTTGTCAAGTTGGATGGTTAATTGGTTTTTCGGAATAGGTTTTTATAGCGAGAGGGGAGAATGAATACTGGTGGCTGAAAAAGGAGTGAGAGAGTCGTAGTACGTACGGGGTTCTTTTGGGTACGATTAATTTAAATTTTTTTTTATGTTACATTCAGGTTTTTGTAGTAACGGTTTGAAATATTATGTTTGATGTAAGTAGCAGCGTTTAAAAGGAAATTTTCACGTGACCGGTGGTTACCAGAAAACTCTAATAGCTTTTTTTTTTGAACAATTAAGAGAAAAGCTAAGACATTTGATAAATTACTATATAGCCAAGCACAAATATTAAAAACCCTCTTTCAAAAAACCCCTTTTTTATTTAAAACACGTTCACGGTAACCATAAAAAGCTACTCGAACCTTACGACCGCGAATCTACCGTAGATAACGATAACCATTCAAACGACCGGGAAAATTCATTGTGCGCTTGTGCCCGCCTGTATAATGCACAAACTGTCGACGTCGACGTCGTCGCGGCTATATTGACTTTCGATTCAGGAACTCGATTACACCGCTCGCGCGCATGCGTCGAAGAGACGCGCGCGCGCATATATACGACGACGATGCTGCGCTATAGGCGTGTGCTGCTGCTGCTGCTGCTGCACACGATGCGCATCGGTGTATATATCCGAAATTCCGTCAGCCGTCAGCCCGGTAACTACGTGAGAGTGAAAGAGAGAGAGAGAGAGAGAGAGAGAGAGAGAGAGAGAGAGATGAGAATGTATGTGTGACGCAGAGGGTAATTAGAGTGGGTTTTTTAGTTTGTTTAAGAAAAAAAAGAAAAGGTTTTTTTGTAGAGGAAATGGAAATTCTGTTAGATGGATGTTTACGTAAATATAAAAGTGAAAATCGGCCAATGCTGCTGGTTTACGCCTGTTTTCGGGAACTATTTGCTTATCGAAACGAATATGAAAGCAGTACTTAAAAATACTGATCAGTCGAAAGGAAAGTCGAGCGTGTATGGGTGTATATATCAGTCAGACACGCGTAAAAACTGACTTTTTCTACTGAAAAGAATATTCTTTATCACTACTGGGCGATCCCAGACATTTTATTTTTAAAAGTATATTAAACTCACTTTCTCCTCGACTTAAACTGCAAACATTTTTCTCTTTGCATTATTTATTGAACTGAAATACCTCTTTTTTTTTCTTTACTTACTTTTGTAACGAAGGCATGTGGAATATTTTTAACCTCGGCGCGACGCTATAAAATGAAAGTGTATACGTGTTTTGGTGTATCTCAAATTACCAACCATCGTCGGAAATTTCGCGAAAGCTGTGTTTTCATCGTTCTCAGATTTTCTTTTATTACCGTAATGTCATCGAAAACAGAAGCTACGTAACTATATATAAATGTCAAAACGTTTAGTCATCGCTAAACTACCCAATTGACAATGGATGAATTACATGCCGGAATGAAAAAAAAAAAAAAAGAATATGCCCTATCCCCCGACAAATAGTGCCTTAATCGGGACATTATATACGCTAAATGAAAGGTTATGCTGATGACTAATTTATTTCATCATAAATTCTGACGTTACGCTTAATCATACTAAGAAAGAAAATTATGTAGTATTTACGAGATTAGCCCCGCGCGAGAGAGAGAGAGACAATGTCTACTTAGCGGTACAGCGCCATAACGTAAACCTACATTACATTTGGATTCCTTCATTAGTGCCTCAAAGAATTACTGTAGTTCAGAGGAAATCATTGAGAAACCATCTCCTCTATTCTATTAGAATATTCTTCATTTCCAAAGCAAAATATAATCAGATTCACAAAAAATATATAATTCCTCCAAATAAATAGAAAAAACAATGAAAATTTATGGGGGTAACCGATAACCACTACACCTGTATCCTTCTCCCGCAGATCTTCGAAATTTCAACGCCACGCGAAATCCTCAACGAATCTCGCCACGCGATAAGCAACAATCGACCCCTCTGGCAACAACCTTCCACACTATGCGTATACGCAAAATCTCGCGTACCACGAAACATGCATGTGTACGTCTATATATATATATATATATATACACACACATACATATACACACATAGCCACACGGAGAGTATACAGCACAAGCGGCTGTGCTGCAAGACTTCCCATTGCGACATCCGCGCGTTGCTCGGCCGCCGCCGCCGCCACCGCCGACAACAATCACTTCTTACGTTAGAGAGAACGCAGCCTCGTCTCTCTCTCTTTCTCTCTTTCTCTCCGTCTTTGTTTCGCACAGAATATAGAAGGAGAGAGAGAGAAGACGATGTAATGCCATTAGCGAGCTACCGTGCGCACTGAATATTTTATTTGCGAACCGCGCTGGAGTTGTTGTCGGTGATGTCGGAGGTTGAATGTGTATATATATATGATGGAGTACTGATGGGTTTTTCGGGAGGACGATGTGGATGTAATGATGTAAACATGATTTTGTAACCGGGGTTAGTGGTTTTTGGCAGGGTTTTTTTGAAGGGGATTTCTAATACCAGGTGAGACGTATTGGAAACTACGTTGAAGCTGTAAAAAAAGAAGAAATCGGTGAATATTCAATTTTTATGTTAAAAAGTCTAAGACAAAAGAGCAAGTATCATTAGAATACAAGTAAGAACAAAATAAGAATGAACGACACGAAAAAGAAACCGGCAGCTATTTATAATCCCCCCCGAAAGATATATCGCAATAAATTTTTCCCATCATTATAAAGATCAGTACAACGTGTAATCATAGTTGAAAAGAAACCTATTAAAACGCCATAACGTGCTTCCTCCGTACACCCAAACCCTCACCGTTAATCACAATATACATCATAATATACCCATGGTGCAGTCAAAAACCTTTTGACACATACATATATATACATTCTTACTCAATCCTCCCTATACACGCAGAAAAAAAAAAGAAATAACGCATTTCGTTTTTCCTTGTGAAACCGCACCTCCCAACGCTATATACACGACAAAAAAAATGCATCACGCGCGTGTATAGTATAGTAGTAGGCTTTCCTCACGTTATGTCACCGACGCGTGCGTTTGGAGTCCCTCCAAAAGATCCAACCTATACACACCCGCCTCGACCATCTTCTTCTTCTATACATGACAAACAAAAATAAAAAAAAAAGAAACCTTCTACAGTCTGCATTAACCGTATATATATATATATATATACACACACGCGTGCTAGTACGTATAGTATACGTGCGCGAAAAAAAAAAGCGCCAAACCATACCGAAAGAATCTCAGGGTCGGCAAGTGTCAGAGCTAAGCGCGTGCAGCAGCAGTAGCAGCAGCAGCAGCGACGCGCGCGACTACGACGACGACGACGACGCACCGCCGCGAGCGAACGAACGAGCGAGCGAATGTGGGTCAGGATGGAAAGTCACTCTTTGCCTGCGTGTAATCTCTCGCGTTGAACAGCGCAGCGCAGCGCAGCGAGCGAGCGAGCGAGCGCAGCGCTTGGCTTTGGCAGAGAGCGCGTTGTGCACTGAGAGAGAGAGAGAGAGAGAGAATGAGCGGACCGGTATTATTATTGTTTAATCTTTCCTCTCTTTTTTTTTTTCTATCTCATAGCAAGCGAGTAGTAGGTTAGTTGGTTCGCGGTCTGCGAGCTGTCTGTGAATGGTTTGATTGTTTTTGGTGAGCAGTAGGAAGGGGGAATGATGCTGGGATGGATAGGTTTTGGTGGGATTTTTTTGAGAAGTGATGGTTTGTTATGATTAATTAGTTATGAATGGTTGATAAACAAGGGAAGATGGGTTTTCGTATGAACAAATGTAGTTTAATAGTAACTTGGTTTATGTAAAATTAAAATTAATCAACTAAATGGTAAAGTTTAATATTAAAACTAATTTCATCTAATAGTGGATATTTTTTAATTATTAGTTCCTTCAATTAAACCCAATTTCGACTATTTTTTTTACTTGGAAAATTAATTCTACACATTGATGGATCCTTTTCGGATTAAATTTATAATCCAGAGATTAAATTATATGGGAATCGATCAAAATATTACAATGAAAAGAAAACCAAGAAAAGAATGAATGACAAGAGACCATTAAAAATGACAAAGTCACAAAAGATATTCAATTCGTCATGAATACATAATTCTGTCATATTACGTGTATATATATATATATATATATATATATATATATAATGAATATAATATTGGAAATTAATAACTTGTACTTTTCAACCTGGCAAATTTATCACTGAAAACGCGAGGTGCGATTTCGGGAATTACGCAATAACGCGTCTCTGTCCATGTGTGTGTGTACGTGAATTAAAAAAAGGACTGTGCAATCTGCAATCGTTGACTTTCACATTCTGTTATCTTTTGAACGAGAAGACTTAATTTTTCACATGTCTCATATAGCCCCGGGTGTAGACATATGTTTCGGCAATTAAAAAACGTATTAAATTTCTGAATATTTTTTTTAAACATTTTAATTTGTCATTAAAGAAGAAATAATCGCTAATTTATTGGTCTTTTACTCGGATTGTAAATTACTTTTATCGTACACAAAAGTCCAGTACATTCCAATTGAATCAGTTTATATACATGGAGAATGGAAAAAGTTCCTCGTCTCCTTACTCGCACCACTTTAATACAATTATACGGCTTTATAAGGGACGAAGTACCTTCTTTCCATAACTAATCGACTCAACCAGGGTCTACTTAGCATTCAAAAACCGTTTCTGTAGCGAAAATTACAAGGAATGCGATATCATAATGGAGCTGTATGCGTTCTGAAATTTCGTCGAAAATCGCTCGGAGATAAACGATTAATCTTCCTTTAAGGTCCATTCAGAAAACTTTAACATTGTGGTATATACCGCACGAAGCCACTATGTAATCTGATGTGAACCAAAATTCAACAAAGTGCCCGCGCGCTGATTTTGCCCGAAAAAAAAGAATAATAATCGCCGAGGAAACTTTATTTTATTATGTAAAGAGCAGACGCGAAATTTCAATTCCAAGTAATAATTAACAAAAGTTCCGAACTTTACTCCGCGTACTTTCTCTTGAAATACATAATTTAATTGCAATGTATATATATGTATGTAAAAAGATTCATACATTCTGCGTATACTTATTGAAAAAAAGCTTTTTGGAAAGTACTTATGACATTTAAAATAAAATAATAATTATAATTAATAACCAAAGATGTTATGTATTGGAAGATACAATCGTGTCACAATAGCCTTTATATTATATCCTATCGAAACAATTTTCAACAAACATCAATCAAGCTCCATATATATATAATTATACTACTTAAACTTCAGCCTTACAACAGTAATCGGCAAAACACTTACGAAAAACGACGAAATAAAAGAACCCCCCTAATCGAAATTGATAAACTCAATCCAACTGTCGACATACACGATGAGTGTATAATATGTGCATGGCGTTTGACTCTCGATAAGCTTCTCGTCACTTAGACTCCATTAACCATATGCGTTCACCCACATCCTCTCTCCATATATACATACAGCACATATATACATTTCGCAACGAATGCCACATCATCTCGCTAATAATTCGCCTTTCTCTTTTTGTTCCAGGTAAGCACCCGAAAAAAAAAAACGGACAGACGTCCACTCAACCGTATACATATTAGATGGGGGAGGGTGAGTAAGTATGCATATGTATGTATGTATGTACCTTGCGTTAGGTACGTTGCCGAAATAGTCAATTATCGATCGAAAATATACTCTACAGCTAATGGCTTTAGGGTACATACACATACACGCAACCGGTGAATCTTAATTTCGCACTGAATGATTATTATCGAGTTTAAAATCGCGTATAATATATACATGTACACGTGTATAGATCGATCGATCGATCACGATCGCGTTACCCGATCGTGCGTAAAAAACCAGGTGCACACTGATAGGCAAGAGATTATAGTAACAATAGATATATATATATA
>JAYJLV010030869.1:0-29315 GCA_036873485.1 Torymus texanus | reverse complement strand
GTTTGTTGAAATATTTCTGCATAGTTTATGTAATGATGTAGCAAGATTTCTGCAAGATTTTTAAGATATATTTTTTTTTAATCTTTCATCAAAACATTTCGTTTTTTGTGGGTAATAATAGCAAAATCCAATCAAGTATATATCGTTGCTCCCAACGAAGCTAGCACATCTCAAATTACCCGCGAAGACTAGCACATTTCAAATTCTCCCTTTTTTACTGTACTAATCAATTGACGCATTCAAAATACATTTACACGGTGGTATTAGTAGGTTATACATTTTCTGATGCGTTAAAAACGAGTAAGAACTCAAAAAAGTATGGACTTGTGTCGTTATTCCAGTAACTGTGGACTTATCTAATAGTCCTGTTCTCATTCATTTTGAAGCATATTCTTTAATTTAATTATGAAACGGATCGATAAATTATAAAATTAGCATTTGTTTAATGCATTCTTATTACTTAATCAAAAATCTTCCTATTTTGGTAACATTTCTATTAAGTTTACGACCATTTGGCATACTGCATATATGTTAAACAGCGCGGATGACGTACGATTTGGAAAAGAAGTGGTATATGCTTATACTAGAATTTTGAAAATTCTCGAAATTTTATCTAGTTATTGTGCATATTTTATATGAAATCATGTTTATATTCAATTAGAATAAATAAAATACATCACAACTACAATAAACCATAAAATGATATGGACTTATGTTGTTATGCCGCGCACAAAATTTGAAAAATTAACTATGTGGTTACGTTTTGGGTATATCGTAGATAGCTTTAGGACAATACTTTGGCTACTACTGATAGTTTTAAATTAAAAAGATACAAAATTTGAGGTTTTTCCGATTTTCGAAAAAGTGGACTTCTGTGTATTTGTATTATAAATATGGATATAGCAGTACTCGAGGATTATGTAAATCAAAGAGCAGGGCAGGGGCGTTCCGAAGACAAATATGTTATAGTTATTTTAAAATATTTGAAATTTTTTATATCCTTTTCTTAGATAATACTACAGCAAAACAAGAAAAATGCAATCATAATTTTATTTTTATTCAAATACTCGCGCTTGTTAAGCGGTTGAGCCATATTGCCGCAAGTTCAATATTATAGTTGCATCTTATGGAGAAGGAGAACAAGCTTTAGCTATAGATTATTTTATTAGAGCTATAGAACTGGAAATGGCGATTTGCGCGCACTGTATACTTTTTGTAGCAGTAGTAACGTAACCTTAAAGATTATGAATATAAGAAATGTAGTATAAACATTTAAAAATTGTTAAAAATTTTGAAAAATATTTATCGTTTATAAAAATCATGTGGGTTTTTGAAAATGTATAAATTTATTAATAATGGTCATCCACAATTGTGTTCATCTGTTGGTAAGTAATCTTATGATAATTTTTATTTTTCAATCTCGAATTATCTAAAATACTTTGTTTTGTTTCAGTTAACAATTTCTTTACTTCGATTGCTTTGATTATTGCTGCATCCTTATGCTTTTCAAATTCTTATGATGGATATTTTGTATTTGATGATTCCGAGGCAATCGTCAATAATAAAGATGTTCGAGATACACCTCTCCATCAAATATTTCAAAATGATTTCTGGGGAACTGAGTTATCCCGGAAAGATAGTCATAAATCTTATAGGCCTTTGACAATTTTATCATTTAGGTATTATATTTTGACTATTATAATAGTTAAATACTTCTAAATTCATGTTTTACAATTTTTTGTTATTATAGATTGCATTACTGGTTTAAAGGATATTTAGACCCTACAGATTTTCATATTGTAAATATAATATTGCACATTATTGTTTGTATCGTAACATTATTTGTATTTGAAATTATCTTAGATTGGAAAGAACCACAAATATCATTCTATGCTACAATGTTATTTGCTGTTCATCCCATTCATGCAGAGGCTGTATGTACAATTTATATAATTAAAATTATTATTTTTTTCATCAACATCTTACACATTTAATAATTTTTCAGGTTTCTGGCATTGTAGGTCGAGCAGATGTTTTAAGTGGATTATTTATGTGGCTGTCAATGCTTTCATATTATAAATGTATTTATTCTAAATCTTTAGTAATGAAATGTAATTGCATATTATTATGCATTACTAACAGTGCTGTAGCAATGTTTTGTAAAGAAACTGGGATTACAATTATTGTAAGTTATTATTTATGATCCATAAATAATATTAAAATTTAAATATATATTTATATTTTTTATACGACTTTTATAGGGTATATGTATTATTTATGATATAGTTATTGTAAATAAAATACTACCTATTGATGTATTACGGATTATAAGACTGAATTACTCATATAAAGATTTAAAGGAGTTTTTAAGATTGAAATCGTCACTTTTGATACGCTGTACAGTATTAACACTTACTGGTGTATTACTTGTTCTACTAAGGTTACAAATCATGGGATTTTCCAAGCCAACTTTTAAGCCAGTAGACAATCCGGCTTCTTTTCTAAATAGTTTTTTTCTTCGATTTATAAATTATAATTATATTTATTTTTTAAACTTATGGTTACTTATTTGTCCTGAATGGCTATGTTTTGACTGGTCTATGGGTTGCATACCACTTTTACATGACTCAGATCTAAGAATTATTTTTGTAATTTTATTATGGATTACATTGGGATTTTTTCTAATTATTATATTTTCGAAAAAGGATCTTCAATTGACAAGGTATATAAAAGATGTAAAAAAGAAAAGAAAGCTAGAAAATAATATATTTTATGTTTCAGACATACTACAATGGCTATGGCTGTACTAATCATTCCATTTTTACCAGCCAGTAATATATTTTTTACAGTTGGATTTGTTTTGGCAGAAAGAACTCTATACATTTCTTCTGCTGGATTCTGTTTATTAATAGCAATAGGATTAAAAAGAATTGTGATGAATCCAAAAATAACTTCAATATCCTTCAGTGCCTTATTAATCATATTTTTTGCTCGTTCCTGGATGCGAAGCAATGAGTGGAAAACAGAAACAACATTGTTCCGATCTGGACTACATGTATGTCCTTTAAATGCAAAAGTTCACTATAATGTTGGTAAAAATGCTGGTGACAGAGGATTTATTGATTATGCTAAAATGGAATATCAAGAAGCTTTAAGGTATGTTTTATAGTATTATAAATACAGACTCTTTCATTAAAAAAAATTTCAATATTCTTTTTAGACTAAACCCTAATTATGCTCAAGCTATGAATAATTTAGGAAATTTATACAAAGATGAGCATGCTTATAAAAATGCCGAAAAACTATTAAGAAAGGCAGTTAATATTCAGTGAGTTTAATAAAGGATATAAAAGTTTTATATCTATAAAAAAATAATTTTACATTTTTTTGCTCAATATAATTCAATTTCAGGAACGATTTTGCTGCAGCGTGGATGAATTTGGGTATTGTACTATCAGCAACCCATAAATACAAAGACGCTGAAAAGAGTTATATTACTGCAATATCACTTAGAAGTACATATCCTGATTGTTATTATAATCTAGGTCTTTTGGTAGGCTATTATTCATTTATTAGTTAGAAACAAAATCTCCTTAATAACTGTCTTACTAGTTATGCTTCGACTTAATTATAAATTTTATGTTTAGTATTTAGCTAAGAAAGAACACGAAAAAGCATTGAAAGTTTGGCAGATAGCAACCAAACAAAAATCTACTCACCGACAAGCATGGGCAAACATGATTTTACTATTTGATAATTTAGACAAACACGATAAGGCTTTAGAAACGGCAAATGAAGCTTTATCTTATATTCCAAAAGAATCTTCCATACACTTTAATATGGGAAATATATTGGGTAAAAAACAAAAATTTGAAGAAGCTGAATTGCATTTCAAATTAGCTATAACTGAAGATCCGAAAAATCCTACTTATTATATTAATTTGGGTAAGTTGTAATAAAAAATGAATTATATTTTTTTATGACATTGTTTTATACTAATTTTTAAAAATTTACATGTTAAAGGTGTATTGTATCATCGATGGAACAAATATGAAAATGCTGAAGCTATGTACAGAAAGGCACTAAAATTAAATCCACATTTAAATACTGCGAAAGAAAACTTGAATAAATTATATAACATAAAATTAAAAAAATTAAATTATACTTGATCTACAAAATCTAAGATGAGATCATTTTTACATTTTCTGACTTAACTACTTTTTTCAAATCTGAGTTTTCTTCAGGCAAGTTTTGAGATAATAAAGTAGGTGGCTTTGTCCTGATTACAAGTTGTGGTTGTAATAATTCACTATCATATGGATAAGGATAGGCTTGAAATTCTCCAAGCTTCTGTCCTTTAACATAGTTGTATGATTTGAAACAACTATCACAAAACAAACAAGGATTATGTGGTAATCTACTGTTATTCATTGTAACCCATGTAATATTGTAAATACCACAAGTCATACAGTAACGATTAGGTCTTGGTTTGATTCTAACTATCCTAGGATAACAATCTCCATTTAATTCATCTGTTGCATTCACTAACCTGCCAAAATAAATTTTATATTTGTTAGAAAATTGTTTTATTTAAAAATGTATGTTAACTTTTGTATAAATATTAAAAAAAGCATTGACAGAAAATATAACTTTTCCTAAATAAAAAATATATTATTCTTATTTGAAATATTTTTTTGAAAAATTCCCTTCTTTTACTTGTTGGTGTAAATATTTACTTAAAATTATAAAGACTTATTAATTATAAAAGATCTTTATTTTTTAACAATTTAAAAAACAAAATTAAAATTATTTTCATTCTTACCGAGCATCACTGAAAGAAATCAAGTGTTCACAGTCACCCTGATGTTGATATACCCAAGGAAAGCCAAATCTTAAAACTAAACTGCCTACTTTTGTCTCCTCCATTTTTTCAGTTTTATATGGTCCCATATTTCGTGCTTCTGCCCATTCCCTAATAAATTGACTGTTATCTTTGTTCTTAGGGTCTCGAAAATCATTGTAAAATGTGTTTTCAATAAAGAAGAATCCTGATTTGTAAACATCCTATAAAATGGAATTTTATGTTAAAAAATGTTTTGAATAACATTATTAAAATAAAAGAAGTTTCAGATTTTGGATTAAACTTGCATTATAAATTTTTGCCAAAAACTAATGTACCTTTGCATTTTCTGTTTTATGTCTTACTGGTGCTCTACTTGTTTCAGTTGAAATAGAATGATCTGATACACAAGTTATGATATCTCTTAGTTGATCTAAAGTTTGATCTCCATGCATTGCAATCACAAAATTAATGGACAATTTTCCTAAAGCACCACTACTTTGTTTATGACGACTAGTAAAAGGCACATAAACTCTAATAAAAATAAGAATATTTTCTTCTGGTATTAAAATAGGACTTGGGTTTTCCATTAATGATGGTTCATATAGCTACAAAAGTAACATTTATGGTAGAATATATAAATTAAATAAAATTTGATTTAATAGATAAATATAAGTAAACTTACAATTGGTCTTTCAGTCCTATACTTTAAACGTACTTGATAATATTTAAGTAGGTTTCTTTGTTTCGTACAACTAATAGTTTGCAATTCTGTGTTATCAGTGATCAATGGATCAATCGGGTCTTTACACCATTCATATGTATTTTTTTGCACCTTTTCAAGTTCACCCTCAACCGTCAAATTGTCTATGCTGCAAAAATCAGCCAATAAGTCATATTTTTCATCATCCATTTCTGTACCAATGGCATTTGTAATAAATTTTTTATCTTCAATTTTATAATGATTATGAAAATTTGACTTTTTCAACAGATTTCCATAATCTTCAAAGTGAGAAGTAATATCAACCGTATCAGAGCCTAGATAACACTTATCATATACTCCACGATAACCAGAACTTGAAGCCATCGTAAAAATATTGTCTTATTCGCTAAATCATAAATTAAACATTCACAAATATTAATTAAATAATGCAACAATAAGTTTTGTCAAAAGGTAAAAATTCTCCGAAAACGCTCTACTCTGCAACCATGGTCTAAGTCAACCTTCCAACAACCTCACTGGACACCAAACATAAACATAATGTGTGTGAAATTGTAAGGTTAGAATTAGAACAGATGTACAACCAGGCACAGGTAAAGTTAGTCATCTCTATATACTACTTCACAAATAGGCGGGATATTTGAGTTAAAAATGGATTTTAATGTCATCAAACGCGTGCTTTGCGTCCGAAGATAATCTGTGCTTTAGCATAAGTATAAATTTCAAAAATAAGGAAATAACCTTGTAATAAAAATATAAAGAAACAACATCATGTTACCATGTATATAGTTATAGCATGACAACGCTTCCGTCCAACCAGATTGTGAATAAAACGCTAAACAAAATAGCCATCAATTTTAATAAAGGGAAACCTTAAATAAAATTAATTTTTAAAAAAATAAAAAACCACTACCTGAATTTCCTGAATGGAAAGAATATCGTACTTATTTACAGATTTAGGGTTTATTTATTTTTGTTTTAATATAATAAAGGGTGAATTAAATTTCAAATTTCAATTCAAAAGAATAATTTTCGAATCTTAATAAACTTATTTTCTAAAACTATATGTATATTTACATATTTTAATAAAAAAAATTTCTATGTGACTGGTAAGGTAGTTGGACATTCTGAGGCTCTAAAAGTCTACTTGACTGATTTATAGGAAGTGATTTATGTTTGTAATAAATAAATATCTGATTAAAAATATTATTTCTGATACTACTACTTTACTTTTAATATACCAGCAAAAATTTCAATATACTATCTAAACCGTTTTGAAATCATTCTATGTTTTCAATAAATATATACACAAACAATAAAATTTTAATTTCAAAATTTATCTACACATATATACAATCGCCTTTTATCTCGTATTCCTTATAAAAATTCAATATAGATTTTAATAGACTTTAATGACTCAGAATTTTCACAACTACCCTACTTACAATTCTAAAAAGAACAGTTAAATAATATATATTAACATATAAAATTTTTAAATTAACAAATGGTTTAACGTACGTTTATACATTTCTAAATTTGCATTAATTGCTCTAACATTACTCTATAATTGCACAATATAATTAGTCCATGTTTCGTTGTCAACCGGTGCCGCTATGCCGTGAGCCGCTATTCGAGCGGGAACGTGAGCGTGATTTGGATCTTGAGCCGCTCTTCGAGCGAGAGCCCGACTTTGATCTTGACCTGTAACAACAATCAATTATTTGATTTGTTCAAACTATCTGCAAAAGATCTATTATAAAAATGTTTTATTCCCATTACAGTTATTAAAATTAATAACAATCGATTCTCGTAAATGAATTTTTCAACTTTTTGTTTGTCAATTTAAACATAAATTTAAAAAGCCGATAACTTTTCAAAAATTAATGTCGCTACCTTGATTTTGACCTTGACCGTGACTTTGATTTTGACCTAGATTTGGATCTCGACTTTGACCTGGATTTCGATCTGGATTTCGACCTCGATTTTGACCTAGACCTTGACCTGGATTTGGACCTCGATTTTGATCTAGATTTTGATCTTGATTTGGATCTCGATTTTGATCTTGATTTGGATCTCGATTTTGATCTAGATTTTGATCTTGATTTCGACTTCGATTTTGATCTTGACTTTGACCTTGATTTAGATTTTGATCCAGACTTTGATCGCGACCTCGACCTAGATTTCGACCGACTTGCTCTTGATCCAGAGCCTGCCCTCGACCTGGACCGCGACCTCGAACCTGATTTTGACCTCGAATCAGACCTCGACCGGGAACCTGAACGTGAACTCGAACCTGATCTTGAACGGGAACCCGACTTTGAACGAGAACCAGATCTAGAGCGCGAACCCGAGCGAGATCTCGAACTTGATCCCGACTTAGAACCTGAACGAGATCGAGAACGGGAACCCGATTTCGAACGGGAACGCGAACGCGAAGCTCGTGAACCTTCAGAGTCCGAGGCGATGCGGCGTTTTCCTCGTGGACCACTTGTGTCGCTTTCGTTCCTGAAATAATAAAACGGCACAATTAGATTATTGTTTTTTTTAATAACTTTAATTCGATTCGTAGTTTTGGTTAACTTACCCGCTTTTGATTTTCGAGAGCTCGTTGTCGCTTTCGGATTCACTAGTTGATATAGTTTCTTTAGATATGATTCTAGATTTAGGCACTGTGTATTCTTTGATAGCTTTCTTGGCTGGTTTCTCCTTCTTGGCACCGCCTTTCTTTGTGCGTTTTGATTTCGGTCTATCGCTACCCGAACCTGAAAAAAGAAATTAAATTCAAGTATTATGTAAATTTCTACTAGAAAATGTAGAGACCTGCTACTAAGTATTTTGCCATTGTCTTACCTCCGCTATCGCCGCCTCTGCGCTTTCCTTTACTGCTACTACTGGTTTTCTTCTTTTTCTTCCTCTCGCCAGGCCCTTCGTTCGATGGTCCAGCCTCATTACCTGAATCACTGTCGCTGATAATTTCTCCCTCGGTTCTTGATTTCTTACTTTTTTTGCCGGTCTTTTCGTTCGGCATCTCGCTGAATAATAAGGCATTTTTCGTTTTCTCCACGTACTGTTGTCTCTTCTGCAACATCTGCTCTTCGCGCTGCTTTCGCATCTCCTCTCGTACTCGCTGTTCTTCTGTTTGACGCATCTTGAAGGCTTGTCTGTAAATGGTAATTATTATTTTTTATGTTCTCACAGAAATTAAAAAGAAAATATATGTATTCATTGAAATTATGTTTATAGGTACCTTTCTTCCTCCTGTTTCTTTCTGAGCATCTTTTCTTCTTCGTCGAGTCGACGGGCTCGAGCAACGTGATACTGAGCTTGCGATAACAGATCCTGGCAACGACGTGCTTCAGCTTCAGCAGCTTGTTCCATTCTATCGCCATGACTTGCCAAATACTGGAAGTACTTGTGCGAAAGGCCGAGTTCGTGCACCGCCTGCAGTACAGTCGTAAGCGTCGATTTTTCATCTTTCAAAATCATTGTAGCAAGTCGTTGCAGAATATACGCGATATTGTACAGAAGTACTGGATCTTGAGGGGCAACTCGACGAGCCTAAAAAATAAAAAATATTACTCAGATATGTTGATTTTTACCAAATAATATTTAGAAATATGTAAATAATTTATTTATTTTAAAGTTACCTTTAATAGCGTTAATTTCGACTCTTTTAATTTTCCAGCTTTTAAATAAGCCCTTGCCAAATAACCGAGAATTTCTACATGATGATACATGTAAAATTTTCGAAGACAATTTTCGTACTGCAACCAAAATACGTAAGTAAATATTCTTATATATTTACAATTTTTGCTCAAAGAAAAATCATCGAGCACATACCATTTGTATAGCACTAACAAACTGCTTCTGCTCAACATAAATATGAGCAATGTTTAACCACACATCGGGAAATTCGGCGGTGGCCTCTCTCACTTGAGCGAAAATATCGCGCGCCTCGTTGATATAACCCTTATGAGCCAATACACAGCCAATCCCATTTGTGGCCCAGATATTTCTGGGATCGATTTTTAATACTTGCTTGTAATTAGCCAGAGCTCTATCCTGATGTCGCTTCTCCCGCTCCTTATCTTTGCTGCTCTGATGAAGCGTTTGCAGCCAGATGTTGCCCAGAGCGATCAACGAGTACGTGTCATTGTTTGACGTCGGGTTCTTGAGAATCCTCTCAAATTTTTTCTGACCAGGACCCCATTCTTGCTTTGCTAAATGCAAATTGCCGAGCAACGACCAAGCGTCTGGGTGCTCGTTGTCAATCCTAAGAGCATCCTTAAACCAATCTGAGGCTTCGTAGATCTGACCCTTGTCGCGAGCCATACATCCAAGTCGTAAGTAACAGTCTATATAATTCGGATGTTCTTTAAGAACGTCCTTGTAGAGCTTTTCAGCCCTGTCAAATAGGCATTGAGCCTCGAAAACTCGAGCTAAATTATATGTTGTCGTGACGGAGATTGAGTTGTAGTAGCTAGGATCGTGCACTGCGTCCATTTTCGAGCGTTCTAATGATTCCATCATTTTCGTGCGTGATTCGTCGAGATTACTCAATCTGAAACGAATTTGATGAATTGATCATCTATATAGTTTACGTAAACATTTTATGAATCTCATACCTGTACTGTAAAGCGCCGACGTTGTTTAAAATTTCTGGCGGTATATCTGCTTTAACTTTTTCATTTAGTATGCGAGTCGCTGTTCCATAGGCACTTAAAGAAGCTTGCAAGTCCGTTTGCTCCAAAATCTGAGCAAGTTCAATCCAAGCCTCTACATCATCTGGATAGTGTTCGGATACTTTCCGAAGATGATTTTTGGCTATATCTCTTTTTGACTGAGAAGGTGAGTTTGCATAAAGTGAACCAAGAATTTTCATAGTTTCATAATTGTCAGGTTGCGCTTTTAAAACTTTTTCAAAACACTGTGCTGCCTAAAATAATTTAAGAAATACAGCATGAAATTGAAAAAAAATTTTACGTAAACTATTTATAGACTATGAAATAACTGCTTACATTTTCATTATCTCCACGGTACATATACATTTGTCCTAACCCATAATGTGGCAGTACAAAGGCAGGAGAAGCAAACTGAGTAGCTTGGTAGTAATACTGGAAGGCTTGATCATAATCTCCCTAAAATTATTGATATAAGTAGTACAAAGATTATAAATTCAATAAATGAATAATAAATATAGTGTTTCATGTTTTTAAATATACAATGGTGTAAATACCTGAACGTGGAAAGATCTGGCAAGTTGATAACAACTTTCAGCACGCATTGATTCATTTTCTGTGTTGTGAAAAGCATGCAATGCCAAATGTTGAACTTTATTATAATCTATCTTGAAAAAGAAATGATTGGCCAAGTGGTTTAAAACCATAGGATTCGTGGAATCAATGGTGTAGGCTTTTGACAGCATCTGAACACCAGCTCTGATGCTATCAGGATTCTGTTCATTTAATTTTAAAATTGCAAGGCCAACTAATGCTCCTACACACTGACCATCAAGTTGTAAAGCTCTTTCATAAGCCAAACGAGCTTTGTCTTGGTTACTTAATTTCATAAAACAGTGTCCCATACCAACTCTCACTGCTGCAGGACAGTTTGGATTTGTGCGCAAGGCCTTTCTATAAAATGTTAAGGCACCACGATAATCTTTTTTGTTAAATGCAATACATGCTTTGCCGAGCAAAGATGGAATATTACTGGGAGACTGATTCAGTACAAAATTGAATTGAGCATCAGCCTGGTCCATTTTATCACCCTCTAACAAGCAGAAATATGCTCTTCCGAGTAAATGGTTCTGAACGGAAAATTTAAATTATTTTGAAGTCCAAGTAAAAACTTAAAAATATAATAAAATTATTCATTATTTACCTGGTCATACATGATAATTTTATCTGCTGTTGTATACAACAAGGTAGCTTTTGTAAAAAGATCTCTTTTTTTATCCTTATTTTTTTCACGATTAGCTTCTTGGACATAGTAAGCAGCCAACATGTCCAAGGCTCGCATCTGATCTTTTTCATAATCACGATAGTCATTATTGGCATCAACTCTGGATGATTCAAGGATTTTAATAAAATCTTCAATTTTGGTTTGCTTGTAATACTCCAGCTAGAATGATAAATTTTATTCAACTAAAACTATTTAGTTTTTAGAACTTCATATGTTTGTGAATGAAACTATTAAGAACAACTTACGGCCAAATTGACCCAGATATGAAGTTGAGCATGTTCTTGACGTAAAATTCCAAGAACTTCATCGCCTTCAGGAAGTTGATCAAAACACAGTTCTATGACCTGAAAAACATTTCTCATTGAATCCAACATAAATTTTTATCAAAAATGACATATGATATCATAAGATCATCTCTATTGATTTAATGATGACTAAGTTCTTGATAAAGTTTGACTGTATATTGCAAAAAGCAGAATATTATTTTGTGTTGATATTTTACAAGAAAATAACTGTATCTCTGTTTATACATAGATTTATATAACAAAAAATAATAAAAATATATATTCTATTCTTTGATATAGAGGGCAACATTACAGTATTTTTTTGTTTTTTATATTTGACTAGAGAAACCATATTCCGTTGTATATATGTATATACTTTGTGGGCATACATCTGACTGTCAAATAGCAGAAAAAAAAATATAAAACAATATGAAACCTTACAAGTTTCTAAGAACAATAATCTCTATAAGTGTAAAAATATTAAACGTTAAATTAAATGCCAATCACTTTCTCTCAACATTTTGTTACAGACCTAAAGCATCTCAAAAACATCGCGAGATAGAAACGTCAACTGTCAAAACATATGTCCACCGACATCGATAATATAGTCCGTAAGGCTCAACACAGACACATTCTTTCGACGAAAACATAAACATACAACACAAATCCGAAATTACAGATTAGATAACACATAACGTACGCAAAAGCTTCACAGATCACCTGGTGAACAGCTATGACAAGACTCACCTCATCGGTGTCCCGCAGGGGGATCTCGATGGATCCTGCCATTTTTCCAGGAAAAACCGCAGCCAAACCGCAAAATAAGGGCAGCAAAGTGCTGCTGCTGCTAGTGCAGACGAACTTTCGCACACACTGCACACACCGTGTAGCGGTGTAGCGTGTATTAGGGCCGTGTGAGCAGCCGCCCGCCGTGGCTGCTGCTCTCTTTCTTCTCTCTCTCTCTCTCTCTTTCTCTCTCTCTCTTTCTTTTTCTTTTACCGAACGTTGCACTTGTGATATATAGTCGTGAGCCGTGATTGTGATTATATATACCTACACTTTGGCACCTGATGTCTGTTTTTGGCCTTCTGCTAGGACCGGCTCATCGTTGCGGGAATGCGGGTGTTGTTCTAGTATAGGTATGGTTTACACCAATGGACGGTAGATTGTGGATGTCGGAATGTCGATCAGCGAATAGTATTGTGGGAATGCAATGGCGGAGGTGGAGTTTCGTCTAGTCAGTGACGCTATTGGCTGTTTTACGCGCGATTATTATGAATGTAATTGTCAATAAAATCTTACTACAGTAAGTTTATAGTTACGTATACTTACACGTTTTTCTGTGGTTTAAATATTTATTATGAATTCAGTAATAAATTACCGCTCGAAAGTTAGTATTGTTAAAATTTGGCTCTATTCATCTCTCCGAATAATATATGTAGAGGTGTTAAAACAAAATATAACCAATTTTGTTAACATTTGAATAAACGGCACTGTTCTCATCACAAGTATATCAAAATACTGATTGGAAACATCAGATCGGATAATTTTTATACACTTATGCGCCATTCTATAAAAAAATACTCGATTATCTAAATGGTTTGTAATTATATTAGTAAAAATAATAAATAATTAATAAAATCATGTTAATATAATGAATTCAATAAATCACTTTATTTGTTACAATAAATTAAGTATCTGATAGAAAATTCAGTAAGTAACTCTTGATTATAAGATAAATTATCGAGAAATGGTAAAGTAGAAAGACTTGAACACAGTACTAATTTTCATGTATCGATGTCTCTGCTGTAGAAGTTGTGATAAAACAAAAATAGATTAAAATTTTCTAATTACATTGAATAAAAAATTTTATAAAATGTTCCGAATTTTATATGTAATATGAAGGAAAAATTAAGCAAAACTTTAGAAAATCTACCATACTGTGTTATACTATAACGATAACTCAAAAAAACTTTCATAATTATTAATTTTCGTGTTTTCGCACAGTATATAATGATTTTACGATATAACATTTTAATTTTTAAACAATAACTGTTATCTTTAATGAATCTATAAACATTTTATTTTCCTACAAGTATCATCAATCATTAAGAATCATTTTTCAACTTATATTCTTATTTTTACAGTATTCAAACCATATTCCTTTTAAACTCCCAAAACATCCCAGAGCGAAAAAACAATCAAAAAAGCTACCAAAACGATGAGGAACACCGAACAAAGCAGCCGCGAGCGTCATATCCTTTCAACTCAGCAAATTTCAGCTTTTAAATTCACGCATTCGTTGCTCTGGACACTCGCTGTCCCATATTATCTACCGTGTCGAAACAAAGACACGGCAGCAATCATCATCTCTCGCCTCGCGCCGTATACACGCGTCTCCTTCATAAAAAGCAAATCGCACTCTGCCAAAACCACCGCCTCCTCCCACTTTTTGTTTTCTCAAAAGCTCCTCGTCACGTTAAAGACAAAACGACGTTCGGTCGCGCTTTGTTTAGCAAATCAATTATCATCCGTTGTCACGTCCATCGTGGTCTATTTGCATCACGGCATGCGTGCAACTTCCGAGAAAAATCTTATACTCCCACGGGCCAGAGTTCACGGCCACAAGAGCGAGCGCATATATATATATAAGAAGATCCTTATCACGTGGATAGCTCCCAAGCCGATTACGCGGGCGTTTGCGCAATATATCGCGGAGCGGGCGGGTGAGTTAATTAATAAATTGCGGGAGAGTATATGTGCGGGTAATTGCGTGGCGCGAGGGGTAATTGTTTGATTGGGGCGTCTTTATATACGCGTACGGTGTATTATGATGAGCGCGCGCTTCAGGTTTGTGGAAAGAGACGAGGATTTTACTATATATATATATATATGCATATGTTTACGGGCTGGTGTATATAGTGCCTTTTATGTGAGAATAATGTACGAGGACTATTGTGCAGGTAATTTTATGAGAATGGGTAGGTCATATATATATGGATGTATGTGAGCGTAACGGTGAAAAAATTGTGATTCTTACAAGCTTGGGGAGGTAATGGTTTTAATATAACAACGAAAATTTTTGTTGTCTTAATATAGAGGAGGTGGAATAGCGTACGGCAATTCCGTGACTTATATATTAAATCATCTTGTTCGGTATTAAAATTGTAACGTTTCGTATACAGCTGGAAGAGACACTTGTACTATACTGTAAAATAAACAATCTTGAGCACCCATTTCAATGTATAAATAGCGCAGTTAACTCTCAGGCTTCTTCTATATACTTACCTTCAAAGCACTCCCGCACTCCTTGATAGGAATTATAATTGATATTCAATGAGTGAAAAAATAATAAACGCAGTTGGGCTGAAACGGAACAGAATATATAGGTAGAAGAAGTGTGCGCCACGCGTTTAGTGATTACGTACGTACACATGGTGGTTTCCACACAGCCTACTTGGCCTAGCGCGTATCCTCTCTCCCATACCTTTATTTTTCTTGTACCTATTTTACTACAAATAACCTATAATTTTCTGAGGACCTCTCTTTTTACACCTCTCTCCATACCTTACATCCTTCCCGCATTCGCCTAGGGTTACGCCTGTGGGGTGGAGAAAACCTATAGTCAAACCACATAATGGGATAAATTCTAATTAGGATGGTAGGTGTATTGGATTAATTATTCAGTTTGGATGTCTAGGTCACATTCTGTCTAGGCGTTAATAAATAATCAATACACTTGCTGCAGTACAACAATAATTATCAATAGAATACCGTACTTTAAATTAAGAATTTTAATAAAGCCAACACTATATCTGTTTTGGCCATCCTATTCGCGCTTAGATATCCTCATTTTGAATCGCGCTAACCCTGTGTGTGCGCTTTTCCGTTCCTACTCTTCGTGAGACTGATCGCGTCATTTTCCGCTCGCTCTCTTCTCATTGAACCACGTGTAGGTGATAGCATTGACCTTTTATAGCAATAAAGATCTTTTATTTCAAAGCTAATTTCCCTATAACGTTCTTTCCCTCACACAGTCCTACTTCGATGCACTCCGAGATTAGATCAAATTAATTTGTCTTGTCGTATTGTAATATTTTACCCTTTAATAATTCGTGCTAGTCTTTCAATATAGAATAATTATTTTTACCAAACTTTTTTAAATTCTTGCTAAACTATTCTTCTACTGTTTAGCAAACCCTTACTTCCTCTTGGAATCCCCATACAAGTTTTTATCAATTCCTTAACTTTTTTACAGTCTCTTGTATCGTTTTACGTAACAATGCTATAGTACATTCCCAGAAACAGTATTCTCCCTAATATTCGAAACATTTGCGCATGCCTCAATAAAAGCTCGCTTTCATATTGATCTACATATCATTATACACCACATAACGCGCATAAAGTTCGCGATCCTCGAACCGTATTCCATTATTACCATCATAACCGAAATTTATTTCATAATCAATGATCTCGCTCCAACCTCAATCTTGTAATTTTCGTCATCTGTTACATAATGCTTATAAAAATCAGGATTGACTACCCATTAAACTCTTTCCTTGCCATCTGTCCTTCCATTTACAAAGCAATCAACAATCCCCGTATGGACGTGCGCGCAATAAAAGCCAAATCTTCCACCCTTTATTCAATGGCATATAGTCACAGTGCGCATCGTTACGCAACACGACAATCGATTCATTAAAATCACTTATGCCCATTCGATTGCATTTCATTCTCTTTCTCCACATCGAACAATAATCCTTTCCGTATAACATACGACGACAGCGGAATGCTCTCTCTCTCTTTTCCTTTCTTTCTTAGACGCGAAGAGGTAACGTCTGCCATATGCCAACCGCGGGCGACCGTAAAACCAGCCTTGCGTTAGTATATACGTACGTTGCGAAATGATAAAAATGCGGTAGCTGTGTATATAGGCACATAGACGAGCTACGCACTATCAGCGCCTCTAATAAGCAAGCTGTGCTCGCTATATAGTCGCTCGGTCAATTAACGTGCGCGCAGAGTATAGAGCTTGCAGGAGCGGCTTTTCTTCCTCCTTCACTCGTCGCACAGGGAGCGAACGAAGAAGACGACTCTAATGAGAATTGAGAGAGTCGTTACTTTAATTGATTAATACGCGCGGGATTAATTTTTCTCTCTCGTAGTACTCGTGCATGCAATGTGTATATATTTATATACGCGTGTTCTGGTAAGACGCAAGACATTGTAAATTGTACTGAGATCGATCTGTTTGTGTGAGACCATGTATATGTGTGTGTGTGTGAATGTACCGAGGTGAAGAATGGCCCTGACTGTCGCATAGGAGAGAGAGAGAGAGAGATAGAGAGAGAGAAGAGAGTTTATTGGTTTTTATCGAATGGAAGCGATCGCTGATTGTGTCGTTTCAAGGAGCGAGTCGTAATGGGGTGTTTCTTTGTCGATAGCGGGAGAGAGACGAGAGAGAGAGAGATTGAACAATGCGGAAGCGAGCAAACTCGTGTTTTAGCACTCGAGAGAGAAGAGTCGGTTCTCGGAGTGCATCGTTGACTTTAGAAACTCTATTTGCTGCGTTATTTACTGCACGACGGTGCTTTTTCATTCATCGATGAGTAGTGTATGTATGTGTGTATATATATATCGACCTATACACGCAACGTTTTCCACGCTGTCATTCGCAAAACTCATACGTTCCATTCATGGAAAACTAATCAGACATTCAAGTTAGCATATAAATTATCCATTCGTAAATATCTCCGCAATAAACAATAAAACATCCCTTTTCCCGTAAATATTACTCGACTACAGTACGGACCGCACAATATATATATAACCTAAAGCATGCAAAACCTTTCAACGCGTGACACACCCTCTTATGTGTGTATATATATATATATATATATATACCCACACTTTAGCACTTTACCGCCGCCACGGTCGTCACAAGCGACAAAGATTTTCCATAAACGATATATCAAAAATCCTTGTTCACTTGCACAATGGCTCTATGCATGCGCAACGTTGTGTATATATATGTGTACTTCGACTCTTTGTGCGATAGGTATATACATAATAGAGGAGGGTTGCTAGAACGATTCCACGAGCGAGTCGTTTGCATGCGAAGGCTCGCGGGCGCGTGACGTTGTATATATACAAATATATATAAGTGTATATATATATAGCCTTTTCCGGATCCTGGTGCTAGCTGTGGACGGTCGGCAAGTGGAAGTTGCGATTGTGCTATATATACGGTGACAATTTTTTTAACAACGTTCATACGTTTTAAAATCTTTTTTTTCTAATTTTTTATATATATATAGGTCTCTTTACATTGAGTTATATATATATATATATATATATATGAAATTTGACGATTTTCATATTCAAACGGGGATCATATTTACATTTCATACGTGTACCTGACTTCCTCATTGTTTCTACCAACACCTTTATCTCTGATAAAGATTCAATAAGACATTCCGAATACAAAGAGCGTGTATACAAAAGCAAGCTGCCAGGAGAATATCGTGAACGCGAGCGCATGAACTCGAACTTGAACTTGAGAGTATGAGTATCTTTCTCTCTTTCTCCGAGGGAGTATTACCATCGGCGCCGTTCTCTTTTGGCACCGAACAACAACGCTTGAATATATATGTATACACTTACTTACTTCTGACTCCGTGCCGAGTGGAGGACCTTCTCTCTACTTTCACTATGCTCTCGGACATCCACTGCCCGCCTCGTCGAAAGGTCGTCGACCCAATGATTTTGGGTTCTCCCATTCCTGACTCTTGTGCGATCATCTCATGATGGTCATCGTGATTTTGCTTTTTTTTCGATATCGCGGGGTGATGGCATTGTTCGATGAACTATAGTCGCAGTTGCGCTATCTAGACTAAGATAAAGGATCGGCTAGGTTCACAGATCGAGATTGAACTTTAGAGGTTTAGATGTTGAAGGATCTTGACTTCGCGTGCGATAACGAACGTTGATGTATAGTCTATAACTTACTTCAAATTTATACGTTTTAGTTTCTAAGATTTGTGTAAATTAAAGCTAGGAATTTTTTTTATCTTTCAATTTATTTATCGATTTGTAAGTAGTATTTTTTAATCAGATCATTTTTCAAGATGTAGAAAAAATAACACTATTATACCGTTACAAGATTACAGTAATAGCCCTGTATACATAGATATTTTTAGTATAGAAAAATGTTATAATAAAAATTACTATATTATATAGTAACGTCGGTATAGTTTGACCCGACGTTACTATATAATATACAATAGTAATTTTTATTATAACATTTTTCTCAGTGTAACTATTCCTATACTATTATACTATAACTATATTTTGTAATTATTACTATAATATTTACTATTACTACAGTAATGCAATTCTGCAAACAGTCCTACCTCGGGTGGCTGGAATCTCTCAAGGTACAGAATAAGTACAACGTCAATCCTGACAAACGGCGATTGAAGATCTAAAAGCGAAGGGAAATTCTTTATCCCCCGGAGATCCTATAAGGGGTTTGGTAACAAAAAGCTATATATGACCTTCTTAGACTGGGACCCATTAATCACCGGGAACTTGTCGTCATCACCACCAGAGTCCTCATTGGAGGAGCATACAGGATTTTCAACAAAAGCACCCCAGTGAAAATCATCTTCGTCGGAAATAAATTATGTAGAAAAAACTGTATGTAAATTTAAATAACTATCTAGTTTGTGCAATAAAGATGAAAAATTTATATAACACACTAATATTTTGTTGGTAAGTATCACCTTGTTATCTAATAATTTACTTACATAAATAAAACCCTTCATTTCTTTTGCAATAGGTTGGTTATCAAAATTACAAAATTTTCAAATGTTTAAATTTCCAACATCTCCAATCATGTTTCTAAAGTGATTTAATGAAATTTAAAATTTTACGATTACAAAACTACCTCTGTAGAAATATCGTATTCCTCTATCTCAATTATTGATCTCTATCTTAATACCCACAAGATGTACAAGGTGACAAAAAGTGCCTAAACGCATCGTTGTATTTAGAAGTATTTTTTTGAGTATATAAAAAAATTATTTTCGATAAAAATTAAGTTCAATTCTGTAGCTTCCCGGAATAACCGAATAAGTCCACTTTTCGAGTTTCAGAGAAAAACGGATTTTAATCTTCGAACTTATACTTATGTAAGATCGGGAGAAACGAGATGAGTCGCGATACTTGACTAGTCAATTGACACATTCAAAACATATATTTACACGCTGCTTTGAACAGATTATACATTTTCTGATGCGTTCACAACGAGTAAGGACTCTAAAAAGTATGAACTTATCTGGTTATTCCGGGAACTGTGGACTTATCTGATAGTGCGGTTTGCCTTTATTTTAGAGTGTATTCATTAATTTAATTATGAAACGGGTTAATAAATTACAAAATTAGCAATTGTTCAATGAATATTCTAATTTATTAAAATTATTTCTATTAAATTGACGACCATTTGTATTGTACTAATATTGTAAAATTTAAAAATATTTATAACTTGAAAGTGTATAGAAATTTTTTAAATAAACAGATAAATATATATTAGCCATCATATATTCACATTCAATTTGAATAGATAAAATGAATTATAACTACGATAAACGAAAAAAATGATTATGGACTTATCCGGTTATTCCGGGCACAAAATTTGAAAAATGGACTTATCTGGTTAAGTTTCGGGATTATATAAACCCAAATTGCGAAGCCACCCTTACCAATATGCCAATTGGGACTCTCTCTCTCTCTCTCTCTCTCTCTCTCTCTCTCTCTCTCTCTCTCTCTCTCTCTCTTATCATGTGTTTTTGTCAACAATCCAGCTCATCAGAAAAAAACGTTTATAGGTATAAGCATATACATGTATTTTCTGGTAAATAAATAATAATAATATATAGAACAAAGAAAGATAATGTTTTAAAGACAATTTCAAAAAGTATTTTAAAAAATAGTAAAACCTCATACAACAATTAGATTATATTTTCAGTGTTACGTAGTAACTATTACAAAAAAGGAATATTTCAATCGCCGAATTAAGTATCGAAAAAAAAATTATTAAAATAGTGTCACTTTTACCTATAGCCCCCATATGAAACAATCGGTCCCCATCAATGGTCCAGCGCATTTTACTCAGTTCTGAAATACTAGTTCTTGAAAAAAAAAAAAACTATTACGTTATAGCTCATTTCATGCAGATTCACATAAGATTGCGGAGTATTAGTGTGGTCGATAAAAAAGTCGTGAAAATTACTGTTTCCAAATGGTTATAAAAAATAAATGATAAAATAAAATATTACTTTGTATATTCATCAATTATAAACAATGTGTATTGCTTTGATTCTAGTTTTTAAACAGCTTCGTATCGTATTTTCTTTGTAATATATTAAAATTAATTGTAATTTTCTCCATAGCAGTTAACGCCGAAGTTATCGCGCTAATAAGCTGTGATCGTGAAAACGTTTGGTTTTCAAGGACACATCCTATCCTTTCACCGGCATTGTCGATAAAAGAAAGGACCATGCCACAATAACACATGTCAACACATGTCCGAAAAAATCTACTTTATAATTTTTAAAATCGAAAACATTACTAGCCGAACTTACATATTTTATTTATGTACATATTTGTACAGTTCATACTCATACACAATAATCGAAAAGTATATGGTATCCATTCAGAGGTATCTTCACTTAATTCGAATATTTTTGAACTTACCGATGTCGTTGATCTTAAAGGATTAAGATACCCTGTGTTTTCATTAATATTTTTTAACCATAGATAGAAGCCTACCGACAATACATGTCCATGTAAATTTTTTAATTTATCAGGAAATATTGCAACTTGCGTCGAAAATAAATCTTTTTTATAATGATGATTGAAAGGATTGTATTGGTGAATTACGACAGAAGAAGTAGTTATAGACCGATAAAAATGATGAAATGTGCTCTCCTGAATCATTTTGATAACTGATATCTCTAAAATTTGCATGTCCCAACAATTTTTGAGAAAATTACCAATATCAATTCTTTCGCTAAAGTTAAATAAAAAGATAACACTTTTTGGTCGTTTGTCAGTAGGTATGTAACTTATTATTATTTTTACATATTCCATTAGTTTTTTTATGGTGTTTTTTATTTCTATGTTTGTAACTAATATAACGTTCAAATTTTTTCTCTTTCAGATGTTTTCGAAAGTGACCTTTGTAACTCTTGTAATGATGGTGTTTCTAAAGACTAATTTGAATAAATTGTTATATTCACTACGAATGATGGAAACGTATTGACAATACGCTGCACGAAGAACATTGAGATAGAGGAATCTTTTGACAATGAATCCATCATTAATGTCATGTGTTTTGACCCTACACTACTTTTTGTATCTCGTATGAAATGATTTATTACTTCTTCACTTAATTTATCAATATTATAGTTCATCTTAAACAATTTCAAAAACAATAGTATCTTTAAATTCATCTTCATTATATGAAAAGAAATTTCAGACTATAAATCGACGATAGTTTTTCAATTTCTTCACAGAACTGCGAAAAAAAGAGCTTGTCACAAATGCAAATAATTTTAACTTTAAGCTTTACAACAACAATTTTATAACTATAAATAATGAATAAGAGTTTACATGTTCCTATGCTCATAGAAAATTAATCTGAAAGAATTTTTCAACATAAAACAATTTCGAAGTATTTTTGCTTATGCGTATTAGAAATCTTTTGAAAAGTTTCTATAAACAAAACTACTCTTATGGAGCATATACGTTCATAAATCTTGTTAGCCGAAAATTTTCTATTGCTATGGCATATAGAATATACTAATTTCACAACTATAATTGTTCATATACGGAAGTAAATAACAATACTTTATTGCCTGCTAAAATATTAACCCTAAATCGATGCTAAACCTTGCACAGACGATCGCGTCACAAGTATAATTCTTTACCATGTCAATAGCTGTGTAAAAACAGCAAAGTTGCAAAAGCTAATCATATTTATATATGTGGCACATTTACTTGTACCACAAAAATTAAAAATACCAACAAAGTGTATCTTGTTTCTCGAAAAGTAATAAATTTAATGTATAAAAAAAAATTGAAAATTATTAGTAAATAATTTCATATTGTGTCAATTTCTAATAATTTTCATTTGAAAAAATCGTCTCCAAGTAAAATAAAAATATCACTCTACTCAATCACTTTTTTTTTCATGGTTCGAACATCAATCATTTTTCCGTATCCCACAAAAAAAGAAATACAGTATTATATAATGTCCATTTCAAAAATTTGTCATATCATCATATTTAAATCTTCCAAAGTGCTCATAGTTACAGAAACGTTTATTAACTAAAAATCTCAGAAACATATAAAACATAAACGACGTATGAAACATGAACAAACTGTGTTGCGGAAATACACGAGCAGTCGCTGTCTGTATACAGCAGAGACCAAATCTATCACACCTCAGTACGTATGCAGTGACGCAGTCAAATTCCAGAGCGTACTCGCGCATAGGTATGCAGGTCACCCAGAACGTACATTACACATAATCCATGCATACGTATTATGCATTCTGTCTACGGGAATAGCGCGTGGGGAATAGGGAACGATGCCCTTTGTTTTTATGTTGGAGATGGTTGGCGATGGTTGGTGATACTCAGTTATAAAAGCGAAGATTTCGATTTTTTGTAAGGTAGCTCGCAGTCGATTAGGTAGCAGATTGTTTACGGATATACTGTTGTTTTACGCGCATAGGTAAAGAGTATTCCTATTGATACAGTGGTATCTAGAGAAGTGTCCGCCATCAGCCAGTAACGGGCATGGGTAGTACAAACGGCGAAGCCTTTAAAAAAATCACAATACCGACAGACAGATTTTTTTTAATTTTTTCCGATGCTGTAGTTATTTATCCTCCGAAATTCTTCTTTTTTAATCAAAACTCTTAAGTGAAAACTTCAAAATAATGTTTGTAAAAAGATGCATTTTGAAACGATGTTTTTGCCAAAATATTGTATCGGAAAAATGATGGGTTAAAAATATTTTTTCACCTGTGCTTAACAGTTTTTTAATACAGAGCTTCTTTAAAATTTTGATAACTTACTTTTAGATGCCTCTTCGTTTATTATATTAATAAAATTTTAATGTCATTATTATCATTATTATTATAATAATTAAGAGTCTTTTTGTTTCTCTATTCTATAGTGAATATTTATTTTATTGTATTTTAGTCCCAATTCAAAACAAAATTTCATTAAATAAATGCATCTTCTCTAAGACTGTCAGCAAGCAGGTCTCAGCAAAAGAACAACTATAGCTCGCGATACACTTGCCTACACTGAAAATTTCACGTGAGATCTCATGTGAGTTCTCATGTCAATATCTCTCCTAACTAAATAAGTCCTAACGAAACTTTATAAGCAGGTTTAAACGGATAATCGAATAAAACACTTGCTGATAAATTCACTGAAAGAATACTGTTTATTGTATGACGATACATATGGTGATTCATTGTGATTTGACTATCACTTACAATTTACTCTTTGTGATACTAGTGTTGTAAAGTGCAAAGAAATAAAGTAGATAGACTCGCGACAAGCGCGGATAATTAGGCCTGGTTTCCAGTAATTTTAGAAAGCAATGACCATCTAACAAAATAAAATAAGCACGTTATAACTAGTCCAGCTTCAAAAAATCACTAACCATAATCTAATTTAAAAATTTGATCGTAAATCGATAAAGCTAAAAGAAGGAGCTATCCCGAAACCTGCTATCCCTCCCAGTGTCGATTATTATTAAAGCCGCAACTCCAGTTACTAAGAATAGTTACAAAACTCGTCGTTTTCAAAATTTAAACAGACGCCGAATACGAATATACAACAATTAAGTAGATAAGAATTTATAGAATTAATAAAAATTTAAAAGTCAGTTAATACGAAAAATTGATTTCAAATCTAATTCCGCAAATTTGATAAAAACGCTATGAAAATCCCTAAAATCTTTTTTCGTAATCAGTTATTCGATGTTTCTACGGTAAATTGGTCACAGCTGTTCACCAAAACGGAACGCACTGTAGGGCGGATGAAATACAGTCTCCGGGTTGGTTGGCAAAAAGATAAGTTTATTGATAGGTGTACCTAGAAGAAGCTGATTGGATGGTAGCGACACAGGCTAACCAATACTTTCCCGGGTACAGCTGCTCTATCTTATTGCTAAAGGCCATTTCGCCGGTGATATCAATTCATCCTTGAACAGGATCATGTTTCCAATCTTAAACTCTTGATTTGGATAAAGTCGCGTGTAGCGTTGTTGAGCCTGGGATAAAAACTCCTTATGCCATGGTATCCAAAAATTATTGCACATTCGGGTGATCGATTTCCATCTACAAAAAGAAGAACAATGATCATCAATATGAAGGAAGGGCTCCTTAGGCGAGGTGACAGGCCCTCTATCAAAAAATGATCAGGGGTAAAAGCAGCAATATCTTGCTTACTCGAATTAAGTAGAGACAGGAGCGTGAATTCGAAAAAGATTTGTTTTGAAAGTCCGTTAAGAGCTTAAAAATCATGGCCTGGGTGCGATATAAACAATTATTTTATGATAACTAAAAGACTCTTGCGTTTGTTATTGGATTTCGTAGAGGACGCCTTGATGTGTATTTTAGAGTTTTCTTAGCCTCCTTGTAAATCGCGGTACGAATATTGGAACATCTATTTATTTATAAAACCAGGGTCTAGGAGTGTTATCAACAATTTTTTTATAATACTAGAGATTTGAACAGATAAGACAGGGTTATTGGTAAAGTAGGACTATTACATCTTGTTGAACACACGAAATCTAGTTGATTAGACAAGTGTTATTATCATTTCTAGAGCAAATATGCAGATTCGAAACAGAAATACGTGGAGCTATGTAATAATTAAAAATTAATTTCATTTCCTATCTTAGGAAGATTTTATAAAATACATTTCCATTCATTATACTTACTTTACTGCATATTATTACGAAAATTGTAAATATATGTGACGATTGCCTATACTCGTGCGTATACTTTTATAAAACAATTAAATTGAAAACATAACCCTCTAGTTTTTCTTCCAAGAATTTGTAACAAAGTTCGCAAAAAAAGTATTGCAATAGATAATAACCGCCCAATTAGAAAAAGTATAAGAAGATTACGAATAAAATTATCTAGGGATCTCTTCTGTCTCGTTTTCGAACAATTGTCTACAAATATTTTTTTGCATTTGCCAGAATATTATCATCTTTCTTTTTATGCCAGATACTGATTAATCCTGAATCATAGATTTGGTTTATCCTCATCTGCATTCGATTGACGTAGGATGAAATACCTGTAAATCTAAAACCTGTTACATCTGAAACTAAAGGTTCTTTCACGAAACTTATCTTAGAATGTAATAAATTTTCTGACAAAAGTTTAGCTATAACTTTTGCATTATTCCTATCTAACTCACATGCGTTAAATGCATCTTGATTTCCATACAAAACACACCAACAGTTTAATATATTACATTTAACGGAACGACTCAATAACTTCTTAAAAGAAGGAGAAGTCTTTTCATAAGACGAACCACGAAATATTATTTTATTCCAAATACACGGAATGGCGCCAGATTTTTCTACATCCTCTAGAGCATTCAATTTGTTCCAATACTTCGAATGAAAATTAATATCTACACGGATAGAATTTTTCCGTAAAAATTACCGTGAAATTCATGGTAATCGACGAACATGTGAGACTCCAATAATTTTTACTGTGAAACATGGTAATTTTTACTGTACGATTACCATGAATTTCACGGTATTCTGTCTATATAAATTCTATCAGTGTATAAGAGCATCTAATAATTTTGCTGCAAATGCAATGTTCACGAACACTAAACATAAAAAGAATATTCTTTCGTTTATTCTCTCTAAAGCAGCTAGAAATGAGTTCCCGATCAATATTTGAATAATGTTATAAGTTGTCCACATATTAGCATTAAATTTCAATAACCAAGTCGTAAAACGAGTAATAGCAACAAGCATTATAAGAATAAAAAATATTATTGTAGATTCCTTCGCATATGTAATAATTGTATACTGTGGATACTGTTTAACAATAAGATTAATTGACTGAAAAAAGGTACAAAGACCAACTGATATGAGTTTGTAATTTTATGATTAACCAACACATGTCCGAAAAAATCTACTTTATAATTTTTAAAATCGTATACATTATTAGCCGAACTAACATATTTTATTTTATATGTACAGTTCATATTCTTACACAACAATCGAAAAGTATATGGTATCCACTTAATTCGAATATTTTTAAACTTTCCGATGTCGTTGATCTTAAAGGATTAAGATACCTCGTCTTTTCATTAAGATTTTTAACCATATATAGAAGCCTACCGACAATACATTTCCATGCAAATTTTTTAATTTATCAGGAAATATTTCAACTTTTTGAAAAGTTTCTATAAACAAAACTACTCTTGTGGAGCATACGTTCATAAATCATGTTAGCCGATAAATTTGCTATTGCTATGGCAGATAGAATATACTAATTTCACAACTATAATGGTTCATATACGGAAGTAAATAACAATACTTTATTGCCTGCTAAAATATTAACCCTATTGCGTCACAAGTAATTTTGTACCACGTAGCTTTGTAAAAACAACAAGGTTGCAAAAGCTAATCATATTTATATATCTGGCACATTTACTTGTTCCACAAAAATTAAAGATACCAACAAAGCGTATACCCTGTTTCTCGAAAAGTAACAAATTTAAGCTATAAAACAAATTGAAAATTATTAGCAAATATTGTCAATTTCTAAAAATTTTTATTTGAAAAAATAGTCTACAAGTAAAATGAAAATACCACAGTACTCAAGCACATTTTTGTCATGGTGCGAACATCAATCATTTTTCCGTATTCCACAAATTAAAGAAATACAGGATTATATAATGTCCATTTCAAACATTTGTCATATCATCATATTTAAATCTTCCAAAGTGCTCATATAGTTACAGAAACATTTATTAACTAAAAATCTCAGAAACATATAAAACATAAACGACATATGAAAGATGAACAAACTGTGTCGCGGAAATACACGAGCAGTCGCTGTGTATGCTGCCGAGACCAAACCTATCATACGTCAGTACGTATACAGTGACGCAGTCGTATTCTTTTAAATAAGTTTTAACGAAACTTTAGAAGCAACAAACTTAACAATGAATTGACAAATTATAATTGACATGAAATAACAAATACCGTGTGTGTACGGGCGAATGGTATTTCATGAGTCGCGAATACTAGAGGGCGTGGTTTTCTAAGGGGTGACAATGGTATTCTTTACTGCTGCTCGTATGATACTAATGTAATAAAAATTCGTAGCACAACTTTTTGATTTGAAAATGCAATTCGTCATTGATTTAAATAACAATAAAAATTTATTGAGTAAAAATTTCGTGGGAACATATTCTATCTTAAGGAAGCTCTGGCGAGTTGATCGGAAATATAACAGTTTGTAAATGTAAAAGTTCATTAACTTGTACAAGTTTCCGTGCGTGCTTACGTTTATTTGTATATGTTGCACATGTTTACACTATTTGCGTATTTGCGAAATTCGAGCAAAGAAATTCGAGCGTAATTTTACAATTACGTCTTCAAAACTTCGATAATTGGCTGGAACCACTTATGTTTAACACTTCAGAAAAATAGAATTAATTTTTGTTTTCTAAAAAAAGCCCGTTGAAAAAATAAATAAATATATTTTAACAAGTTAGGAGATAAAAGGATGTATATTTATAAAACTTAAAACGTATGCAACAAAGACCTATTCAAAAAGTTTGCACTTAAAATAAAAATCATCTATGTAATGTTTTTATTCCATTGGTAATAAGATTTTAAACATAATAGAATAATTTAGGATTGGAATGAAAAGGTCATATATATAAGTATATTAAATCACTGCGAATTTAGGTAAAATATGTGAATTTTTTAGTTGCTTCAAAGCAAACATTCTCGCATTCATAATTGCATTTTATGCACGAATAAAACATATCACACTTAGATTTCAGACACCATATCAGGTCACATAGATTTACACAATCTATTGTCATAAAGTAAAAGACAAGCTAATAAAAATCAATATCCAATGTTTATTTAGTTCACTAGATCTCTCTCGCACGTAATCCTCCCGTTCCAATATTAATATCCGCGATTTGCGCGCTTGGGTACACACACACATAGACACGCATAACGACTAATTATTAATCTCCTGATTAATCCTTTCCGAACCTCTTTTCCCATCGCAAACTTCTTTTCCAGAGCTTGCCAGCACAGTCGTCGACATCGTCTCACCATGATAAAACCCTCCCCGACATTACTGTACCTCAACTTTTCTATCCTATCCTCTCTTCTTAAAAATTTATATATATTAATTATT
>JAYJLV010030860.1:0-29320 GCA_036873485.1 Torymus texanus | reverse complement strand
GAGAGGGCATGGTCAAGCTTCTACATATATATATACACACACACACACACACACACACACACACACACACACACACACACACACGCAGAGTTGCGGAATGCGTATTTCCCGCGAGGCGCGTTAAAGCTGCGATATTTCGCAATTCTCTTATGTATATACGTGTGCGTGTATACAACGGGAAGAAGGTCGTTTGCGCGTTTTTGCGCTCGGGGGCTGATGCGGGTGAAGAGGTGAGGGTTATGCCGGTGCGCGCGTGTGTGGGTGGGTAGGAGAGAAGGATGTTTGGTGCGGCAGAGTGAGGAGAGAAAAGCGGAAGGAGGATCTTGCGAGGTTGGTCTGTATGTGTCGAGGGGAAGCAAGAGCGCACGAGCGGATGTGCGGGGTTGGGTATATATAAGGTAGTTTCGCGGTCCGACGTTTTATCGCCCTGCAGCCGTCTAGAGTTTAACGCTTCTGTTTGAATTTTCTTTTCATCTTCTCGTAAAGTCGAAAAAAATGTCTATGATAAAAATGTAAAAGGTCTTATGTGACGTTCTTACTTATACGGTGCATTTGATGTTACTGGTTTCCTTTCGACATATATGACTATGTATGTAAGAGTAAGCCTTTTTCAAAAATAAAGTAAAAGCAACAAATTTTTTATTAGAAGAATTTATATGAAATGCCATAACTTTGTTAATCTAAAGGTGTAAGTATAACGTGTACTCGACACTATTCGTTGAACGGTAAATTTTGAGAAAGTCGAAAATTTCCCAGAAAATCAACAACGAATAAAAGTTCTCCACGTGTATGCCGAACTTCTTTAAAACTTGATTATTATTTCCTCAATCTTTTATATATATAGTTTTTCTTTCGACTCGTGAGAGTAAAAGGTAAAGTTCAAATGTAACTTTTTAGTTTTACTGTACAAACGTGATACAAGATATTTGTTATTATTTTTTATACAGTTAAAATATTTTTTAATTAAAATTTTCTTCACTGCTAAATATAAACAGCTGCATAAGTTTTACTTTATTTAATTAAAAAAGGGAGAAAGGGTACATGCAGATATATATAGACTTTTAAAAAACATTACTTATTCTATAAATATGTTACCGACGATACAATATATGCGCATGGAGGGATGCTCAGATTAATTTCCAACGCCCTTTACGGTATATGAGTGAAAAGTATATCATTCCAGTATTCATGTAAAAAATATCACGAAAAACAGAACTGAAAAGGACGATTTTTAATTTTGAAGCAATTATAGAACGAAAGACCTACGTAAAAAAATCTTCTTATTTACATTGAAGTCACTTTTCCTAATCCTAATATTTCTCTGCTCAAAAGGACGTTAAAAATCAACTACTATATTGCAAGTTCAAAATGAAACATGAGTTTTGTGCGCCAAGGTAAAAAGAAAAAGCACTTTAAAGAAAAAAGTTCTTTCAGAATAAGTAGCAAAAAACAAGTATATAATATTTTATATTCAAATTAAAGTATATAATATACGAAAATCCTTATATTATTGTTTAATAGTGTTAAATGATATTTTAAACATGCGAAAAGGGCAAAGTTTATAAGACCTATCTTTCAGCCGGAGGTGCGAACGAAATTTTTTTTTCTGTTTCCGTAATAAAAAGGTGTGTAGTCTGCAACTAAACGTTAAAAAAAGTTAAAGCTAAACCTCTAAAGTTCGCTATACTAATATCATGATCAAAATACGTGCATGAGTTCAATTCGCTATTTTATTATTTACATTATCATGTTTACTAAAAAAATTAGATATTTTTTAAATATATTTTATCACATTCTAAATTAAACTTCTGAAATATTCATATAGATACAAAATAATTGTAATACCAGCTTTAATAAAATGAATACATGGATGGTACGCATGAACCCAAAAAGTTTGAGATAATCGATATCGATATTTCATTATACAGCAATACATAAACATAATATACACTTAACCTGGTCAATACAAAAATCCAACTTTTTAAAAACTTTTACTCCCCAGGCGCATCTCATTTCTTACTAACGCCGCACCAAGTGAACTTCTTCTCTCTGTCCTTCTCTTTCTCGGCCGTACTCTTTGCTTTCCTCAAGGCTGCGTACACGTTAGAAGTCATTCGTCGAGAAGCGACTCTCTTCTCGACGACGACGATGGCGCGCGGTTTTATCGTTGGGGAATCACTTGATCGCGGGCACGGACTCTGCTATACTCTCTTCTTCTCTTGTCGACGTCGAAGGTCCCCTTCCCGACTTTCCTCGTTGTTTTGCCGCCCTTCTTTGTCTGCGCCCGTGCGGCAGTGGCGGCCATCGGTCGGACGCGACGCTTGAATCCAATTGTCGTCGATTGAAAGAGTCGAAAGGGGACGCGAGGAGTTTTTCTGAAATGAGATTTCGATGGCGATGTGTACGTTTAGGATGCGTGGGAGTTTCAATGGTACGTGCCAGAAAGGTTCATTTATTTTTACTTTCTTTCAAATGATCAAGATCATTTCAGGAATTACTTTATTTACCCTTCCTGCGTATCATTTTATTGTTGAATTTTGTTTTTCTTAATTTTTTTATATCTGTGACTTCCCGGAATAACCGAATAAGTCCACTTTTCTAGTTCCCGAGAAAAACAGGTTTTAATGTTCAAACTTATATGTAAGATCGGGAGAAACGAGATGAGTCGCGATATTTGACTAGTCAATTCACACATTCAAAACACATATTTACACGCTGGTTTCAACAGATTACACATTTTCTGATGCGTTAAAAACGAGTAAGAACTAAAAAAAGTATGGACTTATCTGGTTATTCCGGGAACTGTGGACTTATCTGACAGTGCGGTTCGTGTTTATTTTAGAGCGTATTTTTTAATTTAATTATGAAATGTGTCAATAAATTACAAAATTAGCAATTGTTCAATGAATTCTTCTAACTTATTCAAGAAATTTCTATTTTTATCGCGTTTCTATTAAATTTACGACCATTTTTATTGTACTTGTATTGTAATAATATTGTAAAATTTTAAAATCGTTATAATTTAGAATTGTAGAGGAATTTTTTAAATAAATAGATAAATATATATTAGTCATTACATTTGAATAGATAGAATAAATTATAACTACGATAAACGAAAAAAATGATGGACTTATCCGGAATTCCGGGTAGAAAATTTAAAAAATGGACTTATTTGGTTACGTTTCGGGTGAATTGTAGCTTTACGGCAATATTTTTGCTGCTACTGAAAATGATAAATAAAAAAGGCATATTTGAAGATACAAAATCCGGGGTTATCTCGATTTTAAAAAAAAATGGACTTATTCGGTTATTCCGGGAACCCACAAATATATAGTACCAGAAATACTTGTTAAACCCAAAGTTCTGGAAATTAAACAATATTTGATTTTTCAAGGATCTATGTTTGCTTTTTTTACACCGTGAATTTAAAGCCTTGAGTATTGTTGTCAGTAACAGTACTTTTTTTCACAAATATATGTTTGTAAATATTACGTGTACTCCATTCTCAGTAGCGTCATAAATATAATTTTTAAAGATTTTTATTTTACAACGTTGTTACCTTGGTCAACACACTTGGCCGCTGATATTGGAATTAATGGAGCCATTAATATTCTTTATTTCCTCTTTTGCAAACCCATTTCACGTCGTATATATATACCGAAAATGTATATCGAACGAAAAATATCCGTTATGAAGTTTGCGACGAGTTTTCAGGAAACATTGAGATCGTAAGCAAGGAAATTGGTTCAAAAACTCGTAATAAAATTGTCCAAGGTCAACCCAGCAATAAACATAAAGAATATATCAACTATAGGCACACGTTCCTACGATCGTGCGTATATATACCACCCCAGCCAACATAAATTCACAAATTTGCTGACTTTACTCCGGATTTCGGAAAACTTCGGTTCTCGATTAATGCAGCTCCGTTGCGTAAGCAGCGTTCCCCTCAGGCAAAGAAAACCCGTAAATATAACGCGCACGCGCGAAATAGCCCTATATATATATAGGCATGCCGCTATTGAATCATTGGAAGGATACACCAGTGCGTAACTATATACACCGCAGTCGTAAAAATGCAAATCCCCGGAAACGAGACGCGATCGTTAGCGAAGGCCAGCAGCCACGCGACGGCTCGATCTCGCGTATAAAACTCCTATACTATATACTAGCCGCGCGAACTCTCGACGCGGAACGCGCGTCTTCTTATTCATCTCTCGGCTAACCGAGGCGTGGAAAATGGAGTGAAATCGAGTATATTATATATATCTCTTTCAATAATCCATTTTTGAAGCAACGAAGATTGAAACTCTTTTCGCAAGCCTCACGTGCACAATGCACTGTGTTGGAGGTGGAGGAGGGTAGGGCTTCCCGCGCGCATTATACTCTTCGACTTTCGAATTTTCATGTTATAGCCGTGTGAGAGTGTTTCGCGCGGTGGCGTTTGTTTGCTCTTGCAAAGGCTTTTTGTTGAGCTGAGAAAGTATACGACTCTTTTTTTTCTTAACTCTTTCGAATCGAATTGAGAGTATGGAATCGATTGCTCGTTAATGTCAGTGGCCTTCTTTGAGAGTTATACGGTAATTGATAGAGATGTATATATTTTCAATATAAAAAGTCGATCATGGTTACCACCTTTCTCCAGTCATATTGAATATGCATTTAACGAATTATAATAACTGCCTTCCTGCGCTGCTATTGATTTTAACTTTGGATTAATTTATAGCCAATATATAATAAACTGTATATTCTATTTATAACGTATATAGACATATTGAAATTCTTCAATTTAGTGTACCTTCGAGCTTGAATAATATAAGCGTTCAAATATTAATATTTCCTGCTGTTGGTTATAACAGCGCGACAAGTAATAATAAGAGAATTCGCGTGTCATTCAATTACCAGAATAACCATCATAAGATAATTCTAAAAATTGTACTTTCGATTGTCGGTACATCGACCCCGCGCTAATACGTACACACAGAGCTAGCACATCAAACAACTACTAACAACAGGGCCTTTGCTTCGTTATATAGCACACGCACGCGGGGGCACGGACGAGCGCACGCCTATACTATACTACATCCACTCGGAACTTCTGAAACTCGACCGCGCGTGCGCGCGCGAGCCCGGAGCTCAATAATTAATAACAGTACAGTTTCTACTCGCTCTCTTCGCGCCTTTGTCATGCGGCGCGGCGTTTGGAAATTCACAGGCTGGCGCGAAGAGTCGTTAAACTCTCTCTCTCGCTCTCCGTCAGCGAATGTCTGCTCACGAGAGAGAGTTAATTGATCGGTTATATATATATATATATATATATATATATATATGCAATACGTACATACATATACATGCGCGTGAACAAATATATATACGCACGCTCGGCGCCGGTCAATTCCCCGGGCGCCATTACGGCCGAGCAACCCAGAAAAAAAAGAGGGAAAAACGCTCTGCACGCGGTGTATGTGTGCCGTGTGGGTGAATGAATAGTGTATGAGGGACTAGGGAGGTCCGCACACGCTGAAAGGCTGCTGAAGCGCGAATTCAGATATCGGGTTATTTTCGATGAATGGCGTGATGAGTTATACTATATATATATATAACCTAAATATAACTCAATTCTCCAATATTATACCAAGTCCTGCACATTATGTAATCAAATAGTCAAAATCTCACCTGGCACCCTATATATATATAATGTGCAGGACTTGGTATAATATTGGAGAATTGAGTTACATTTACGTTAAAAATGTTATTCCTTTGATAAATCTTGGGTGGAAAAATTGAGTGTACACGTGGAAAAGGGGCACAACTTCTATATACAATTTAAATGAGTTATGTTCCCTTTTTCCAGCCGCACCGTCAACTAATGAATTGATAATATAAAAGTGCAGTACTTATGTATTGATTTTCTATTATCAGATACGATTTACTGGCAGAGTGAGAAATATTTTACAGAAAAATACAGTACTTTATAGTGTATTAGTATAGTTTGGATAATAAATTTTAAAGGAATAATGAAGATCGTAAATCTTCTGTTCAAACAGCCAACACCTGGTTTTTATCTAGCGCCAATAACTGCTGTATTTTTATTTTTTTAATGTACGACAACAGTATAGGGGATGAAATGTTTTAACTTTGATGAATACAAGTGACGCCGACATGTATATTCTCTACGGTAGAAATCTGACCAGCTGTCCTCAATAGCCAATCAGTTTGTGCGCGATTCTACTGACGTCATATATAGTGTATAAGCGTAGCTTATATAACCATTTTAAATGGGCTAAATAATATTTGATTGACCGAGTATAGTTTTGATGTAAAAAGAGCTCTATGAACGTTAGTTTGTACTGCGGTATCTTTTAACTATTCACCTTGTGTTGATAGCAGCTGACAGTTTTGTTGTCTGCATGAAACATTAATTATATTCAGAATTACGTTAATTGAGTTGTTTCATTGGCCAAAAAGAGCTGAAAATGCATTACATTTACATAGATGTTGACTGGGTACTAGTTGAATCAGATTGAATAGTTTGTCGAGTACAGGAAAAGAAAACTTTTTAAATAACGTCAAGAAATATTCCAATATTTATTTGTAAATGTGTTTCTTTTGTTGTAAAAATAATTGAATAATAACAAAATAATGACTTTATATAAAAAATAGTTTTTCATTATCATTATTTAAATTTATTGTAATTAAAAGTATTAACAAAAATAAAGTAACATATTTGCTACATTTCAACATCTTGTTTTGGTTGTATTTACATCATTTAGTTCAATAAAATTGGAAAGCAATATAAGATTTTAGCATTAGATACATTTTGATCAGAATGTAGGTTACTCGGCGTAAGCACGTTTGCCGAGCTTTAACTCTATTAAAAAGAATTTCTTTTTTATTTTTGATGCTCAATAATAGTGCATTCTAAAACGGTGTCACCAGCGCGACTGGCTTGCACGGCATGAAAACATTTTTAAGTGTACCAGCGTTAAACGCAATAGCGTATACCGTACTTACACAGCAGTAACATAATTATACCCGCAATAAACAAGCTTTTATCCGTGCGGGGACACGTATGCTCGGTTCCAGTCTACATGTGAACCTCTATATAACCTATCTTCCCTACTTCTATGCGCGCTGCAAGCATACTGTTATAGACCGTGCGCGGCTATTTTTGTTAACATGAATGTAATGCTGTTTTAGCTCGGGCTTTATACTATCTCGTATTAATGCGTGTAAATACAAAATGAAGCATTTTTCATATTTATTATTTAAAATTTTTTTTTCAACGTTTTACAATAACAATGACATTTATGAAGATATAAGACAAACAATATAACTGGATATCCGATTCTATTTTTTATCACATTTGTTTAATACAACTTTAATGGCTTTATAAATGGGAATAGATTTCATTACGTTACTTGTAGAATACCGGAAAAATTCCCCTGTAGTCTAAAAAAAGGGGTACTGTTGATTAATAGAAATAGCATTGTAATGCAAACACGTCATCCGCACTCGAGTCGTAATTGATCAATACAGCAACGTAGAACATTAAAAATAGCAGTTAATCATTTTAACGTTATGGAGTCGCTATGGACAATGCTAATGTTACTTCGAGATAATCGTTATTTCTCCCTCGCAGGGCGAAGAGCGTCAACAAAAGGCGCCGAGAGAGTGCGCGCGCGCGCAAAAGAGAGAGAGAGCAAAATAAAAGGGGCGGAAGAACAAAGAGAGAAAGAGAGCGCGAAAGAGCAAGGGAGAGAGTGAGAGAGAGAGAGGGAGAGAGAGTCTTTTCACGCCACTACCTTCATCACGGCTCGTGCGCGCATTATGTGCTTTATTTATTGGAAGCAGGAAGTGGGATGAAAATACGACGCCGGGCGAGAGAGAGAGAAAGAGGGAGAGAGAGAGGGAGGACGATCTCTCACTATCCCGCTGTGCGCGCATGTTTGTAAACTGATAAAATCGATGCCGCGGTTGCACGTTTTCGAATGCGCCATTTCGGTCGGTTGCGCCGCCTCGCGTCGAGGTACTACTATATACTATCTATATATATACACATACGTATAACGTGTGGGTAGGCCGCGAGCTATGCCAGAAGCGCGTAGGACGCAGTCGAGTGCACTGAACTCTCCACTACGTATAGTATATATGTATAGCTGCGCGAAGGTGCATTTATTGGCGGTTCGACGCTTTTTTTTTCTTCTTTTGCGGTACTGGCCTGGGGAAATTGCTTGATTTCGAACGAGTAAGTTTGGTCGATCGAGTTTTGAATTGCATCGAGAAAGAGAGAGAGAGAGAGAGAGAGAGAGAGAGAAGAACTGCCCTACGCGCGAGTATAACGCCAGAATAGTAGAGTTTGAGAATTGATGTTTCATGGTTGTATGAGTCGCGCACTCGCGTATATATATATATATAGCGTTTTTTCTTAAATTGTATCGATTCGGTGCTTCGAAATTGCAGCCGCGGCGGCTTTTCTCATTTTCTACGTGAGGTAAATTCGAAAAAGCTTGCTTAGAAAATTTTTGTGTTTTCTTCTCGGCCACCGCCCAGGTATATGTGCGGCTCTCAAGATGTAGCTATAGCTATGTAGGTTATGAGAAATTTATTGCTCGTGTTTCGCACCGACGAGTGGAATATTGGCCGATGCTCGGTACTGTGCGCAAGAAAAATATTAAGGGGATAAAAGAGGATTGCGAAAAATTCTATTCGCGCGTCGTAGTTTACTCTCGACGTGTAAGAGCTGTTTTCGCGTTCACTTGATCCGTGGTAAGAGGTATATATTGAAACCGGAGTGGAATTTTAAGTTTTTCGCTTTATGGCATTCAGATTTTCTACTCCTATATGGTATATTACAATCTTAATCTTGAAACTTTCTTCAACCAAATGCTCAGTGTGTATATGAAAGATACATGTAACTGATTAAATAAGATATAGTTTTTCGTTACTATTTGTACATAGAGTTAAAAAAGAAATCAGGACTACTTGAACTCGTCGGAATGCTCGGACGAGCGTCAGATAAGAGAGAGAACGTTGCGTTGTTTTTTAACGGCTCGCTATCGATGATAAGCACGCGCGCTTATCCACTTGTGCAGGAGAGTGAGCACAGTATTATTTCCTCTCAGGAAGTGCATATATATGAGCTATGATCACTATGGAGTATGTGGATGATTCAGATTTTCAGTTGCTAATGATACAAACTTTCGAAACGTATATATATACGGATGGAATGGTATTCCGGCGTTGATTTAAAACTATACTGTCGTCCGCTATATTTATATAGTAAATTTCATATGATAAAACAATTTTACATAAATGCATCAATATTAAACAATATTACATAAAAACATCAATATTAAACAATACTAGATCAAACGCGCGACAGAGATACTCTGTGAGTTGCATATAAATTCCAAAACCGAAGATAGTAATATCTTTATAATAAAAATATAAACAAACAATATCATGTTGCCATAACAACGCTTGCTACCAATCAGATTGCGAATAAAACGCGAAATAAAATAGCCATCAATTTTAATAAAGGGGATTATATAAATGCATCAATATTTTTAATAACATTGCATAAGTTCATCGATTTTAGACGATATTACGTAAATGCATCGACGAAGGGAGTTGTATGAATAAAAATGAATTTGTATATAATTGCGCTGAATTGTATATTCATACGCTAGTGATTTTCGAAAATAGTTTTCTCTTTCTTTGACGTCATAATTAAAAGTAACAAGAATTTTTTACCATGTTATTACAAATTATAATAAAAGAAGTCGGGGTTCGATGTTTCCACGATAAGTTTTCGTTTTTAAATTCGGCTAGCGAATTTGTACAGTTCGGCTACGCTGTGCTTTAGTGCACGATTTTGATTTGAAAATCTACATATACATATAAAGAAATATCCAGTACGACTAAAGTAAATATACAAACATGCATTCTATATATGTATTGCTGTCAAAATCAAATTACCAAAGCTATCATTTTTTTATTCAACAAACATATCGCACATCGATAAATTTCCTTTGAACCGCTATTTAAACCGAATCTTTATATATAGACACCTCGTTTCTTCACACTGCAGAATTCCACGAGGCGATATTTGCACTGCACAATTTGCTCTTCTTACATCCCCTTGAACAAACATCGCGCTATCAGTCGCCAACAGACGCAGACCTACTTTCCGTAAACCCATCATAAATCAAACACCTCGTCGGCATTCTATCTACGCATGTATTGCATCTCCATCGCTCGAAATGTAAATTTCCAAGCAATCAATTGGCAGCAAACCGAGACGAAAAATCCGCCTATACCGTGATGATCGACCACCCATTGTGTATACGATCTCCAAACGCGTATCTGCGTGTACAAGTTATACATACATACACGCGATGGACAGCCTCGTGGCAAATAAGCCGAAAATATAACCGAACCGGAGCCATACAGCAGGGAGAAGAAAGAAAGGGTCTCTGTCTCCCCCTTATCGTTAGCTTTGCCGCGGCACTCGCGTGTTTTTCTCGTCGGCGCACGTATATATACCGTCGTGGGTGTCTCTTATGTTTATCTCCCGCGCTGCTGCTGCTGCTGCTTATACTGCAGCGATACACTGCGGGTTTATCCGCGTCAGCGTTACACGCGGGCCGATAACGTTCTAAATTTCTATACCATCCCCAGCGGTATACATCCCTTTTTTTTCCTAATGGCTCTATATATACGTATCTATTCGGGAGAGTAATGGGCATCTGGATGCGAGTGTATAGGTTCTGTTTAGAGCGGCCGGTCGATTTTAGTTTACCCGGACTGTTTGATACTGTAGAGAGATTTTATGGCTTCTATTGGGCTTGATTGCTTATGCACGCTGAATATAGAGCGTATATGAGCGAGGGCTTTGCTTGATAAATGCCTTTTGGTGATTAAATTTCGGATATGTCGCGCGTTCAAGAGATTAAATTTGATTGGTTCAGTGTTTCATGATGCGTTTTTCTCTCTTCTTCACGTGTGATATGGAACTAGATTTTTTTGTCACTTTGTAGATAGTTACTTGAAAATGTTGTTTTTAAATTTTTTCAAAAGTGGTTGTGCAATTGATAGTGATTATCAATTAATGATGTGTAAACTACTATAATTACGGTTGAAAAATCTGGAATGTAATATTTTATTTATAAGTATTTTATGAATTTCTTTGTATACTAAACCTAATGTTATTTATATTTTTCTGTTTTAGGTGAGTTTCAATTGATGCATTACATCTATTCTTTTGTTCAGTAATTGTGGGTACGTAAAATAGACTTTCGTTTAGAGAATTTATTTGAAATTCAATAATGTCTATATTTTGCCTTAGAAGTAAAATAAAAGGGTACAGCTTATACAGCTTATGAATTAAAATGATTAAATTTTTAATTGAACCCCCATTTTTCCATAAGTGAAAAATAAACTAAACAATAATTTTTTTCGTTAAAGTAAATGTATTTGAAATTCTGAACGTTCATAATGAACGAAATATTAAATTAAAGTTTCTTATTTTGGTTAAAATTCATCGGAGTGGCTTTAGTAGTGATTGCAAGAGTGAGAAGTGACGAAATACAGTTATTATAAGTTTTTAAATGTATTAAGTAGCCAAATTCGACTAAATTTGAAAATGGCAAAAATATTTCGTTCACCATGAACGTTCGAAATTTCAAACACCTTAAAGTAACGATTCCAAATGAAGTAATAATGATTTCGTATATTAAATTGATAGAACGCCCAAAACAGCTACTACTAATTGAGGAGCACGTGGTTAGAAACTACTTTGAAAAGTATATCGCCCAATGTTAACTCTAAGCGTAAAGTAATTACCTAAAATATAGAATAATATATCTGCCAGTGTGGTAGACAAAATTGAAAAATAATAATCTCAAAATATTTGAATTTTAAAATACAAACAATGTAATACAGTTTAACCAAACAAAATTATACATAATAGCTTTGTAACGTCATTTCCCTAGTTCAGCAATTTTAGCTAAAAAATCATAATCGTTATGAGAATCATAACCACATTGCGGATCTACACGAGGCATCAAAATTACATCGACACACACGTGTATCTTTGCAAAGGCTGATCCTACGCAAACATTAACACACACTGCGCGCGTTAATAACAACGAGGAAAATCAAAAGAACCAACGCGAATGAGCGGACGAGGGTTTCCAGCCGCTAATTACTTTGATAAATTCGCAAACATTGGCTTTTCGCATTTGCTGCGGTATATATACGGAAACAATCGGCCGCCAGGCGCGACCGACGTCCTGTTAATTAACCACGATGACGTCGACGAACAATAATCATCACGCTCATGTATAGTATGTTCGCAGAGAGCCGGGGAAACCCCGAAAAAGCTCTCTTCTCTCGCGTAATTATACATACGAGATTCTAATCCGCGACATTATGCGGTAACGAGCGCACGTATATGTATATAGCTATCGAGTCTCTCTCTCTCTCTCTCTCTCTCTTTACGATTATAGCAAACTAGCGCGGACACCACACACACATATACACTTGCGGACGTCCATATAGTAACTTCACCACAGAGACGCGCTCGTGGAGCGTGGCGGCATATCGCGTCGATTTCCTGACAGGTGCTACACACGCGTACGTTCCTGCCACTGTGTATATATGTTCATGTGTTATGTAGACGTATAATATGTATATGTATATATCTATAGCCGAATGCTACGGTGCTTGAGAAACTTCCTGCGCGGCGGCAGCCGACCGTTGAATAATAATAATTTCGGCTTTGTTAATGCACGCGCATGTACATATATACACATATATATATATAGAGAAAGAAGTAACCAGGGGGCGATCACCCGCGGTGCGGATGTATCCTTAACGAGTTCTGGAGGTGATGAAACTGGGTGGGCTCTCTGATCTATTGCGTATACATGCATGGTTTTTGCCGTTAAGGACCGATTTTGCGTCAGAGCCGCCGATATGAGTGGGCGTAATTACATTTTTTTTGTCTCACTCTCTCGGCCATGCGCAAGCCCGCACGCGCGTGTCATTGTGAAGGCGAGAGCGGCTTTTATTGAGAAAAATGGACGCATTGGATTGCAGCGAAGAATGGATGTAAATTTAATGAGAGAGAGAGAAAGAGAGAAAGAGAAAGAGAGTCGCTGATGAAATGTTCTATTGGGACGTATTATGCTGGTGGTTCATTGAAATGGATTATTTTATGAAATGCTTCAAATTGTGATTGACAAAAATTATTAAACGTTCCGAGTTCTCCTGCTTGTCACATACTTTTATCGCCCTCGTGAATCACAGTTTATCTTATTCGAAAGAAGTGATCTTATCAGAGTAATTGTGTAACTTCAAGTATATGAGTTCTCAAATACTCTAGTCAAAAATTTGTAATGGATCAAATCAGTATTCGAAAATTGGCTTTATTACTCCATAATTAATATGTGTAAATTATCCTTATTTGTAACTGTATTGCGATTGTTTTGAATTCAGCAGTAATACAATTATAAGGAAATCTTATACAAATCTTGGAACATTCTATCCTATCCGTTGCAAGCCTATACACACACATACACACAGACACATTAAAAACTGGATAAAAATCGTGCATTAATTATTACAAGAGCTGTCGCTTATATATTTCCGACAAAGTCGTCGCTCGTTAACTTCACGCTGCATCGAAACCAATTTCAGGGCGTAATTAAAAAACCCGCGTATACTCTCTCGCACTCTCTTTCTCCTCACTCTCTCTCTCTCTCTCTCTCTTCTCAGAACCTCGCGCTGTGCGATAATTCAATTCGCCATCGTAAAAATTTTATAGCACGCTCTTGCGCACGCACACGCCTACAATATGTGTATATACTCTCGCGGGCACAATACATCGGTTGCCACCGCGCATGGTGGCAGTTCCGTACTCCGAGAGAAAAACAAAAAAAAAATGAGAGGAGTCGCAACGACGCGAGGCTTTTGTGATGCTAACCACTTGCGCGCGAGAGAGAGAGAGAGAGAGAAAACACCATCACGGCTGCCTGTCGGCATTTATTTCGCGGCTTATGCGCGACGCCCGTATTTTATATACCGGCTCCTGCTGCTGATGTGGCTTTCGAAAGGTGCTGCGCGCGTGGATCTCGCATGGTTACGGATGTCCAGGCAGGTTTAGCCTCTGATATGTGAGTAGCATACAAGTGCTGCGACGATACGAGGAGATCGTGACGTTTTCCTTTACTGCTTTTCACAGCGTATACTGTCCCTCTTACGTGTGACTACGTCGCGCGTGTGTGTGTATACTATATGGGCGGTCGCGCGGCCCTTTTGTTTTGGAAAGTGAACGGGGCGAAGGCGCACGTTTGAAGTACCGAACGAGTTTGGGATTTGGAGTGTGTCCTGTGTGTATAATTCTGTCAGAGTTATTTATCGTGATGTTGGGCTGAAAAATATGGTGATCATATTTCTAGCCCTAGATTATAAAAACGGAAGTTCTAAAAAGAAGTTGCGATGAAAATATATGTTACTTATTATAATAGAACATATTATTATATAAGTAAATAGTTAACTGATTTCGAAAGTTCACCCAAGTGAATGCAGTCTATACTCTAATAAAACAGTTTGAAAAACTTTTCTTGATGGTCCGAGTGTCAATCGAAAAAAAACATCACAGCAACTTTCTGCTGCAGTTTACGTAACTTCTTTTTTAAGAAGCATCATTAATTTGATGTGTAAAACTCATTCGGAGAAATGACGAAAGTTCCAGCAGCATAAAGTGCACTGAAGTGCTTCTTCTTTCCGTACAAGTATATATACACGAAATCGCGATAAAACGCCGAGCAGCAAAGAAGGAAATTAATTAGAGAAAACTTATATACATCCTAGTGAGAACTTGTACTACACTATAAAATACTTTCACTGCAATTTTGTTTATTTCGAATTTATGGTTTGATTAACTTATCGAACGTTTTAATCTAACAATTTACAATCGAAAACACTTCACGTTTCATGACTTCAGCATACGATTTGTATCCGTATAAACGTAAATAGTTTAGTAACGATATCATTTTCTGAAAGACTGGAATCGAATTAATGTATTGCATTGGAAATAATGGCTCAAATATTACAACGATTCAACGGTACGAGACATAAACACGGAGAGAAATTCTCTAGTAAATTTTACAAGATACTATTGTAATTCTCTCACAGACTGCTCATCTGATAAATTTTACTATGTACTATTGTAATTTTTTTCAGGGAACCTACGAATTTTTCTAAAAAATTCTTGTAAAAATGCCAATATGGGCAGTCTATCAGAGAATTACAATAGTACCTTGTAAAATTTACTAGAGAATTTCTCTGCGTGTACACACTGAAAAGCTCGAATGAATATTATGAATTTCTCCATGGAAGTTAATCTGTTTACACCAAGGCTTAAGATGAATTCAACGGAATTCGAAACGGTTGCAGTCTAAAATACTCTTTATTTCTAACACCGCCGCTCGACTTGTTATCATTAATCGCTGGGCAACTAATCCCACGCAGCGCGGCAACTGCGGTTCTGTTCTACATAAAGAGCGCACCGAATGCGCGTAATTCCCGCTTTCAAAGGGAAATTCATGATTGTCGGCTGATTGATACCATTGACTTTGAAAACTTATATGATTTTTAAATTGCTGATTACACGTTTCAAATGATGCATTCATCTAAATTAGTGTGTAATTTATATAATTTGGAATTTAAAGATTTACACAACGAATTGCTTCCAAATCGTTGTCATATGGTTGTGTGGGAATGACGAAATATTTTGAAAATCCAATCTCGACATATTTATAACGTAATTGATTGAGAGAATCGAATTTGAAAGTAAATTATTACACATTAAGTCTGTTATTCAGATAGGTTTTGTCATAACTTTCAATAATTATTATTATTATATTGTTTTATACGTGATCTACAACGTAAAATTAAATAATTTTTACGTCATTGTATTCTATACAATGTCGTAAATTATAAAGTGTAAGAGTAATCCACGTGTTTTAGCAGTTAATATACCGGTGTTGAAATTTTTTTATTGACTAAAATATACGACAATGCCAAACATTATTATAATATCAACTATCAATAAAAAGTCTACTAAATTTTTAATAATTAAAATCATTCATACCAAACATATCCCAAAGTTCTTTTTCAGTTCCAACAGATATTTTCGTACTCCTCTTTGACCGGAAGTTTTTCCAGTTCCTAGCACATGTAAGCCTATTAACCTTGAATTATCAAGACAATTAAACTTTTTCCTTGATTCTTCCTGAATTCACGAGAACAATAACCACAATGTAGCATAATTATACTATCCTCGAACAATGATTACTTCGACATTCACACCACAGTGACAAGCAGTCGTGTATCGCTCATATACTCTAATTACGTTGATCAATTACGGTTGGAATCGCCCCCACCGAATTTGTATTTCCTTCAAACAGTAGCGAAAAAAAGTCCAAACCTAATACCAGAATATCCACCTCATTCAAGGACCCTCTTAAGTCCAAATAATTCAAGTCGCTACACACACACATATATATACACACACACACCTAACCCATGTATATACACACTTACTCGCACGAACACTTACACGTTTCCGCGTAAAACGGCGAACGCCTGTTCCTTTAATCGCGCAGCAGACCTCAAACCGTAATCGCTACGCGCTCGCACAGCACCTGTCCGTCCGTGCGGTCTCTGGTCTCTCGCTCAAGGGACAAGGCTATACGCGCGCGAGATGCGCATTTTAAAAATAATACATGTGTACGCGCGCGTGTGCGCACCCAAGCGTTTTCCTTTTTTCGCCTTGCCTTGAGTTCTAAATTTACAGGATGCGCATATTACGCGCACGCGACGTTCTATGTACGCGTGTGTGTGTTATATATATATATATGTTGGATTTTCCAATGGTGTGTATGTATAGAAGGCTGGTGGCTCGCGCGCTAAGAGAAGGATTTATGAATGGGAGAAGGGTATATATACACACATACGCAGGGGGAAAGAGAGATTCGGGCTAATTGCGGTGGCCGATATATACTGCTTTTGGGTCGAGATAAGGGGGCTAATGGGCGATTGAGATTTAAAGCCCTGGCTGAATTCAACGTGATAAAGCCTTTTGCTGAGCTAGGAGCTTTCCCCTTATTTTTTTCGTATCATTTTTAATTATCGCAGAACCTTTTTCTATACTTTCAGTGTAATAAATTTGCACATTTTTTATTTTGTATAAGATCATTTCTAAACTCGATCGGAAAGATCGACGACACTCGTCGTCTCTAAAAGAAAATTTCTCGAGGCGCGATTTCAAATCGAAATCCGTCCATCTGTCAATTATAAATTGGCATCATTGATTCGTGAGCGTATAGCCCGAAGGCTTAGTTTCACTCCCGGCAAAAAGCAGTAGCAGCAGCCGCGGCCTGTGTGCGAGCTCGCGAACAACGCGAAAATCTGGCACACGAGGAATATCGATCTGCCGACCTACACACACATACACATAGACATATATATACTCTGTACATCACGCTATTCCTTCAGCGAAAAAAGACAGCGCAGCTTTCGAGTCGCAGCTGATCGCGAATAAAATGATCATAAAGTCAAAAGCACGGACAAAGACGGAGCTAGCGCATGCAGAGGAAACTCGACTGCTGGTGCAGCAGAGAAAGAGAAAGAGAGAGAGAGCTACTACTACTATGCTACTGCTATTGTGCTTTCTCGGCGCTTCTCGCTCTATAACTGCGACGCTTGCGAGTGAGCGAGATGGAGAGACAAAAGGAAATAAACTCGCGGCGAGTGCTGCACGATGAGGCGGAATAATGGAAAGCGATCAAGCGGCGCTCGCTTCCGTACGTGCAGCAGTAGAAGCAGCTCGTCCGCAAAAGGCTGTCTTTTTCTCTTTCGGTTTTCTTCCTTTTGCGTCGTCGTCGTAGTCGTCGTCGTCGACGTCGTCGTCGTCACTGCCAGGATGGAAATAGAGAGAAAACGCAATTGCCTGCGTGCAGCCTATGCTTACGGCAGTTGCTCGTGCGGTCGACGACGTGCGTGCGTTTACTCGACGCTCGGTGCATGCGTTATTAATTGCGTGGGATGTAATGAGCACCGCGAGGCTCGTGTGAACAAATTTGTCGGCGGGATGTGTGTGTGTGTGTGTGTGTATGTGTCTGTGTATGGGGATGTCGGCAGGAAGGAAGAGGCGGCAGACGATGGGAATACGGGAAAAGGTAAATTGGAAGCACGGAATTGACTTTTTCGATTTGTTATCGGTATATAGTGCTTTTGTTTTTGTTTATATAATATATGTAAGGTTTAGTGTGTATAGAGTAGGATTTTGTTTGATGGACATTGAGATTATAAGTGATGGATAGGTGTCTGAAATTTTTTAGCGGATTCAAATGTAATGAAGATAGTGGATATTTGACAAAAAATTTTTGACGAAAAAAATAATTCGTTTCTATATTGGAGGAAATAAATTTATCCGCCGATACTTTCAACTAACAATCTGATAAAGATTATTATTATACGGCATTATCTTTATATATAACGGTTGATATAATAATTCTATCAGCAAATAAGTGAAATGTATTCTATCCGATTTCACCTATATATCTACTTTCTTTTTGTCGTCAAACAAATACATTCACCACAATTGGTCCCGTCGTCATCCGCATTTATTCCGTTATCAGTTCGTGCTTCGCAGTCAATAACAATAAGAGTCGACCTGAATTAATTCGCGGGAATTTGAATTTTATCTCTTTCTCTCACAAAAGGCCCGCTAGCTGCTGCTGCTGCTCACGTCATGACTTGGCCCTTTTCCCGTACAACACGCGAACGTGCTGTAAACACACATGTGTATATATATATATTACACAACTATATACGTGTTATCGATCATGCACTGAGGAATTTTTACAAAGCGACTAGAAATCGGATGCGCACGATGATGGTGGTATAGTGGTGGTATGACGCGGGTGGCTCGTCCTTTTTACGATCGATTATCAGACCAGAACGGTGGCCCCACGTGTAGTCTCGGGAGGGAAACAGACAATGCGACGAGGTGCATTATGTGAAAGTTTCCGGATGAAAAAGCCGACAAGGGTTACTAATACCTATATATACATACATATAATCTCTCGCGATCTCGGACACGCCGATTTATACCTGTTGAAATAAGGCTATAGCCGAGCGAGAGCTTTGGTATTAGGGTCGACGGTGATTTGGAAACCAGGCTATATATAACTGATGCGCTTCTTCATTACTCTGAAAATTTCGGACAAGAGATTCCGTTTGTACTTTGGTTCATTCTCCGTAATAAAAGCGGCGAGGCTTACTTTCAATCGCTCGGAATTGCACGAAAGTATTATATATACGTGTATGTCGCGTAAAATATATAAGAGAGGATTGGAATGAGAGAGTGATGAAAATGAGGAAACGGACGCAAGCTTTGTGATGGGCTTATGTCTGCAATTATGTTGTTGTCGACTCGTTCACGTGCTCTGTGTATATACTACGCGTCATTGAGCTCGCGCGAGTAACGAAAAGACAACGCAAATTAAGATTATTTTTCCGGTTCCGCTCTTTCGTTCGGGTGTGTTGGTGTTTTTTTTCTTTTCGCTAATTCGATTTGGATCTCGTTGTGCGCTGTTGACTCGGTTCAGTTGTGTTTTTTTGGGCACCGTTCAGAGGATAATTAACACGGTCTTATTACCGGAATTGAAATTAAAATAAGTGCGAGATCAGTTAATTTATCTTCGTTACTATTTTAATGAGACAATATTTATTAGATTGAGATAGATTAACAAATTATTTGATTCAACTCGTTTTTGGATAGTTATAAATATCGGTGACGAAATGCTAAACTTAGATATGTTTTACTGTTGTCATTAGACTTTTTACAACTCCTTGCAGATAGATTAACCAGTTAATCTAAAAACACCGGATTGAAAATCATATATTTTTCTTCTCGATAAGCGAAACAATTATTTAAAGGTCTTAAAAGATAACGAAACAATAGCAAAGTATTAGACTCGTATATACTATACTCGACTTATTAGTCATCATCTTTGTCATCCGGTCAATCTCGGCTCGACCGTATATATTATGTTTCATAAGTCTTCAATCCTTATCGTTCGCCCTCTTACTACTAAACGTAAACCTGTACAACTATCGCGCTACACTTGTAAGATAAAAAAAATTAAGCAAAAACAAACCCTGCCTTCTTGTGAAAATTCGCAACCTATAATATATATTATCTACAGTTCACATATACAACAAACGCAGAGCGAAAGCACATGCTTATTCTATCTGTAAGGAGTACAAACGACAGGCTGCAGCCAGAAGAGCCTCGTTAATTCGAACGCGCACTCGCGTAAGCTGTTGACAACTTTCATCGATGACTAATCACAAGGAGCGAGGTCGTTAGACCGCGTGCGTTTCGGAATAGAATAGAGAGAGAGAGAGAGAGAGAGAGAGAGAGAAAATCAGTCGGTCTCAACAATGATCAAACGCTCGCACGCGTTCGCTCGTGAGTACAAGCAAACGAAGGAGGAGGAGGAGGAGAGAGACTGCATTACAGTTGTATACGCTCACTTTGACGTTGGTGTAGCAGAGCTAAGCGCTGTTCTGTTGGTTTGTTTTTACGTTCGGTCCATTGGGCACGCGCATATACGAAGAGCTGCGTTTAACATCTCGTCAGGTCATTTGCGTGTGCAGCAGGGCTTCTTTGCTGAGTTTATAATGCAAGAATATTCGTTCTTCTGGCTTTGAGAGAAGGGGAGATGAGAGCTGACACTTTTTGCTCGAGTCGCGTTGCGAAAGTTTCGCTCCGTCTGCCTGGCCATCCTCCAGATGGAAAATTGTCAAGGGTGCTTCCCCCTCGCGCGCGCTCTCTCTCTCTCTCTTTCGCTCTTGTCCGATCAAGTCTTGATTCTCTCTCGAACGCTTGGGATTTATGGAACTTTGATTGTTATAAGTTAGGTAATGAGGACGTAAGTCAAATAACGAGCGCTGCGCCTGACTAATAATGACTACTTATTCCCTTCTTTCATCGGCTTTTTGTGAAACCTCTGCGGATACTATGATATATGTGTGTGTAGGTCGCATTGAGACTTTATTTCAATACTGGTGTAGATGTCTGTCTGTTTAAATAAAATCTGAATGCCCAGTGTGTAAAGTTTAATGGGATAAAACTCTGTCGTGTCGATACATCAACACCCACAGGTGTAGCTCGTGACCGGTTCTACCGAGTGAAAGCAAAAGGTTACTGTTCTTTGTGGCAACGATCGAAGAAAAATCTATACGTAATTGAGAAACTGTTTTATGAATGACTGAATGCTAATTTTATAGTAGCCTTTATCGAATTTCTTAGAATTCAACGCCACCTCTTATTGTATATTTTTTTTATGTTTTTTGAATAAACTATATTTATAATCTTTTTTAGCTATATTCATTTATTAAACATCAGTATCGAAACCTAAGCGAGAAATGTGATTGCATTTTAACTTTTTTTTTGCAAATACAGTAGAGTGCATAATTATTGATTATTCACTCTTCTTTAATAAAAACTCTCGTTAGAAAATAATATTTTTCCACCTATACAAAAAGTCCGTTCTATTACGATACTTCTATCCTATATATAAAATCCAAAGCCGTAAGTGCTAGCGAGGAGAGCACCAGCAGAGAAGAAAAGACGAAGGTGAAAAATTTAATTAAAGTCTTAGCGAACATCAGCATAGCCATGCTCTTTACTATACACAGTAAACCCAATAACGAAATATTTCGAATTCAAAGTCAGAGTCTGAGGCAGCGCGGCACAACAGCGAGAGCTGAACCTCTCTTCATTTAACCGCAACAATCGCGATTGAAAAACCTACACCCCACGTCTGAACTTTGAACGGCTGCTGCTGTTACTGCTGCACATACACACTCCGCAAATAGCTCCCACGGAGATCCATAAAGGCGTGTTCGCCTACTCCCTCTCTCTCTCTCTCTCTCTCTAAACATCCTATCCATCCCATTGTATACTTATATACTCGCTCCCACTCGCGGCGAGTCAAGGTTGCGCGTATACCAGCTCTTATATACACACACTATACCGCAACGGGCACTCTCGCGTTAAAGCGATTTATTGCGACAAAGGCATGTGCATACTCGTATAGCTGCAGCAGCTGTAACAGCAGTATAGAACCAGGGAAGTATATCAGCCGTATACAAGCGCGAGAAAAGCGCGGAAATCGGAATGACGGCAAGTCGATATATATGTATATACCAGCTTCCGTTTGGCCAAGGTCGCGAGAAAGCCAAGTCCATCGTGATTGCGAATTAAAGGGAACCGCGCGAGCTCCTACGCAACGCTGAAGTGATTGACGGCTATATGGGCGGCTGTGTGTCATTGTGCGCGAGCGAAAGGAGAGAGAGGCGAGAGTTTTGCAGTTTGTGCGAGAGAATTTCTCAGCTTGGGTATAATATATATAAAAGACCTCGAAGAATTTTCTGACGCGTTATGTGACTTTTATATTTGTCGATTTACTGAAGTTTATTTAGATACTTATAAGTTAGATACTTTTGCGATTTATCGATATATAGGTTGAATCATGATGTAACTGCAAATGATCCCATTATCTTTAATATTTTAAACAATGACTTTTTCAATAAACTGGTGATTAATATGTCACGTAGTATGCGTCAATAGTTTAATACTGGTTGAAACTGATTGGATACGCAGTAAAAACACAGACTTGTGATCGAATTTATTTCTCGGATATATAGATCGTCAACAAAAAACTATGCTATATATACATGTACGTAGAACCTCAATCACAATTTCACACGGATTGAAAGAGCCTTGATCTATTTTTTGGCACCGTAATAGTTTTATACTACATATATAGTTCTTGTAAGTTACGATAAAAGTGTAGTTTAGTTCTCAATAGTGTTCAATACTCACGAAACTATTTACTATATTACGTGCTAAATAACGTGAAAAATCATTTTAAACAATTTATTTTTCAAGCGAGATGAAAAAATAAAAATGTTATTTACGAGTAAGCAAATTACACGAGAATACCTCGAACAAGTTTGCGTAATAATGTCAACACTGTCGATAAATACCGGCTTTATTGAGCATTGCTCATACCTGTCGACGATTTGTAAAACTCACTCTGCGGAATTCGCTAGAACGCGCGTACATGCTTCCTCCTACCTAAACAATAATTTTTTCCGCTATATTCGCTGCTGTGTACCTTTCCAACAAAATCATCCATCGTGCACCAATCAAACATTATTCTTCCATCCAAAGCACACCACCACCCAAGTGTATATAATCCACTTGCGGTAAGATCTCACTCGTTTGTTCAGAAACTGAAAAAAATTTCAATCCTAATTATAACTTCGTCCCCGATTCCTTCCCACCTATATATACATAGTTACTATCCGACGAAATTCACCTCCGGCTTTTCTTCATCGAATTAACTCTCGGTGCGCGGCGACTCTTCGAAGCGAACTCATGCAAACGAGCAGTGGCGCGTCAGATCTGATAAAATCTCCGATGGCCAATTCCCCGCGGGGTGCAGGCTGTATAGTGGTGGTGGTAGTGTGTATATAGCTGTGGCATATCGTATAGCCGAACGACGTTATCATCGCCCTGCGCGTCGAAGCTAATCACGAATGAATCTGTGTCCGCCCGATAACGAGTACGGCCTTGGTAAGTCTCGTGGGTGTGGGGAAAGCTTTCTGAGGAAGAAACTTGCAGCCCCCTATAGGTGTGTATAAGACATACAGCGCTAGATGCATGCATAATTGGCTCGTCGAGCGTGAATTCATCCTATTATATTTCGTGGAGACTGTATATATATATATATGTGCTTGCACGCTTTTTTCGTCTTATTCTTTTCTCTTGATGTGACTGTGTATGTGTGTATTTTTTTTCTTTTCTTTTTCGTTTCATCCTTAGATGAGGAAAAGAGTCTTGCGCGAGGATCCGGCCGAGGGAAATGGGTCAATTGGAAGAGAGGATATAATTTTGTCGTTAGAAGGAGAGATGTTCCAGTTCATTAGGCTGTTAGCAAATAATGCGAGATTGTTGATCCGGAGTTTGTTCTTATTTTGATGAATTTTATGATTAAACAATTATATATTGTACGATCAATATATAATACGTAAGGCACTTTTAATTTTCACCTCATGTACGTTCTGTTCGTCTACTTTATCTTTTTACACTGGTAAAAGCTTACAAGATTTTCGATTAACTTTTAAGCGATTTTTTCATCAGATATAATACAGGAATCTCATGAATTTCTCTTTGTTCTTTTTTCACTTTCACGAGAAAATTATTTTCCTTGTAGCATTTAATGGAGAATTTGTACTGTCACCAGCATTAAATTAATTATACAAGTACATGAATAATATAATGTAGTTAAAGAGCATATAATTTATAGAGGACTACAATTAATTAATTTGTTTTAGTTTTATCTCACTGTAAAAACAGGCACTACAATTATATGTTATTACAAATGAAAAAAAAAAGTTATCTTATTATAAGATTGTTCAGGTGGTTAGCAATGTGGTCACTATATATAGGAAATTAAGAAATACACACTATCATTATAAGTGTGTAATATTTTTGTAATAATACATTGTGCAACGTGACATTTCCTCGATCTTTAATCTCGCTGCTGATCAAATTGAACAAGCACCGGACCATCAAAATTTCCCGGCTGAGCCCTTTCTCTCTCAGTTTTCAGGTCACGTTTGATACCACATAGATAAAAGTTTATTATTTTCTAAAGGAAACCTCTCTCTATATATATAAGCGTCGTCGCACAAAAGCAACTTATCAGTCGGCGCACAACACCCAACGTGTTGTGTGTCGTTCAATAACAAACTAATAAATATTTCGTTTTCATTCACGACACACACACTCTCTCTCTCTCTCTCTCTCTCTTAAGACCAACACCGGTGAGAAAGATAAGATCGACAAATCAGCAGCCTCGTTGCAGCGCTTATAAGAATGTATTCTTTCCTGCCACTTTAAAGCTTATACTAAAAAGCAGCGTCTACTCGTGAGACGAGACCTTGGCTCAGCGAAAAAAGTAACGCCAATTCTTTGAACTGATCGCCCTCTCCAAAGTATACTTGGCACATCACACGCGATTTTCGATCGCGCGATCGACGACGAGTCAGCGATAATATACACATGCACACAGCGCTGTATATAACAGGTGAACTCGTATGCGTGGTGTATATACGAGAGTGTGTATGTATGTATATATATGTAGTGTGCAAGTGCAACGACACGCGCGGTAGTGTCGGTTAGCTCTCTCGACGTGGCACACACCGCGTATAGATATACATATACCTACGCCCTCCCCGGCTTTTCCGCGTTTCCATCAGCTGCAGCGCTATCTACTCTTGCGCGGCGAGCGCGACACATGCGGCAGAGCGGTAGTCGCGTGCGGTGCTCGCTCGGCTGTGGAGTGCGGTTCCCCCGGTGTGTCCGAGTCAACTTTTTGTATATATATCTATATATCTTTCGTGTATAGTGGTTTCTTCCACGCTTGTTGGTGATTCTTTTTTTTTCGTGGTTTTGATAAAGTAGTCAAAACTTTTTTTTAAACTATCACGTGAAGTTTGCTGCGGAGTGCAACGTCGGAGTCGTGATAAGATTTTCGTATACTTGGTTTTGGTGAAAGTGAGCAGTTTGACTATGATATAGCGCTCTCGCAGGTGTGCATATGTGTGTATGTGACAGAGGTGTTGGAGAAGCTGAGAAAATATACGTGATATTTTCACTTTTTATCGAGGCGTTTATGCAAGCATTTATTATAACACTGTGGTTGCCGGGAGCGTGCGCAAGGTCGTATACAAAGTTGTTATTACGGTGTTACACTTTCACAATATCGTCATTTCCCCGCGAGTAGCCTGGTGCTGTACAGGTGAATTTTCAGCAGCGCTTGGCCGATGCATCTAATTGTACGTTTCGGAGTTTTAATACTATATTAGATCTCATTTCAAATGAAGTATTTTCTGATGGTTCACGTGCGCGCGGCACGTACGAACGAGATTAATGAATTGCTTTGGTTTTAATTAAACTATATCGGAGATGGTGTATATTCCTTCTGGAATACAGTTTTGGTTATTAAAAACTTTTTTTTATTGCCAAAGTAATGAAATAAAATATGTTATACTTTATTGTTAAGAAGATGTCGAAGTCATTATAGATATCTATACGTTGTATTTGACATTACTAACTCAATTGCTACTTTTTCTTATAAGGATTGTAAGGAGGTAAGATTGAATACAGCGGGAAATAATGATAACAAAATTTTGAAAAAGAGAAAAAGATATGAAGAAAATAGCTATATGTGTCGATAACATATTTACCAAAGAAAAACTTAAAATTTGCATTAAAATAACAAAAAAATACGATGTACGCACCTGCAATGTTTCCCAAATCGCCTTGACATAAATAACCTACATTTTCAAAGACTTTCTGCATTTACTAAAATGTCAAGCGAACAACAAAGTTTTCATGCTGCACGAAAAAGTGTAGCCTTGCTATACAACTGTAACTGTACCAGCTGCAATTTGTCTTTGCTGTAATTTCTGACTTCCAAACTCACAATTTCCGCTCTCGAAGCTGTAATTGACGATATTGCACCCTAATTGCCATTCTGAAAATGACAAACACCGGCACGTAATTTAGCAGCTCTCTTGGAAACAACGAATTTTGTTGTTTGTGTTTAAACTTCTCCATTTAGGAAATTCATATCTCAAATTTCTTTTCCTTTATTTATTCACATGGACGATAATGAATTAAAGATTTGTATGAAATTACATCTCCTTTATTAAAATTGATGGCTGTTTTATTTCGCGTTTTATTCGTAATCTGATTGGTCGGAAGCGTTGTCATGCTATAATGGCAACATGATGTTGTTTGTTTATAGTTTCATTATAAGGTTATTTCTTTCCCTGTTTTTGGAATTCATATGCAAAGCACAGAGTATCTCCGCGCGCGTAGCGTTGAGAATAGTTGTAGAGAGTATAAGCTGTGAAAATTCTGGAAACTTTAGTCAATAAAAAGATATGACACCGTCTCTTATCCGGTATCATGTTAGTTGTCCGAGACAATATACAATAAAGTTATCAACTTCTGAAAACACTCTTCATCTCGAACACTTCGTATTGAATTACACGTCTGAGGGGATGGGCGCGCAAGCACGCGATAAATCGAGAATCCCGACGCGATCCTTTCGCCTCCCCGAGAGAGAGAGAAAGAGAGACACTGCTAAATACATTCGTGCCCCGACGCCTTGGGCGTCTGTGCCAACTCAATCCAGCGGAGCAGCAGCTCTTCTCCTCCGCATCGTCACGGCAGCGACGCGAGCTCTTCAGACCTGCCGTCTAGGCGAGAATTCGATACAGACACGAGCAGCTTCCGGGCGTGCGATCGCTTGATTTCGAAACCCTCGCACTTTTCACGCACGCGCGAACTCTCTCGCCGTGGCCGCATACTGCTTTCACGCGCACTTTTTGCAGTACCACAGCAGCTTCCGTGGTTTTTCCGCCCGCGTGTGCGAGCAAGCGAGCGAGCGGAAGGTGAGAGGAAAAAAAAACGGACTTTCTTCGACGGTCGAAGGTTTTCGAAGCACGGGAAGGATGTTGCCGTTAGAGATTTTCTAATTATATCGAATCCATTGTTGTCTTTTAAAAGATGGAATAATTAAGTTTTTAGTTTCGTAATGGAATTTATTATTAAAACGGTCCCGTACAATTTTATTCATGTTTGGTCTGTATTAAAACTATTTTGTCAATGTATTTATTCCGGAATTATATAATGCGAGTAATGTGCGCTACACTATTGTAAATATCGTTGAGTCGCAGTGCGCAAAGGAATAATTACTACGTAAACAGCAGTTATTTTTTAAACAGTTTTAAATAACTTACTAAAAAAAAATACTTTTCCAATACCACATTTTTTTTGCAATAAAACAGTATAAAAGCTGTACATTTCTGTTTATACTTAAAAGAGTATATAGATATTACCAATATCGTTTTTCTTTTATTAAAAAACGAAAACTTATTTTTAAAGCCTGTGGTAGAAACTTGTCAGTTTCCAAACATATCCAACTATGAGAAATCTTTATAGCAATCTTTGACGTTTCTATTAAAGATAGAGAAGTTTTAAAATCTGAAAAACTTGACTTTACTTCCTTGGGGACTTGCAGCACAAGATAAGTAAGATTATAAGTGCTATACCTTTTTCAAAACTACATTTTAACCTCTTTCGTTTTTTAGTATTTATAACATTATGGATAACGTTAACGTTGTAATGTTTTGTAAGTCGTTAATTGATCGAATAAAATCAATGAAATCGAAGACTTATTTTTTTATACAGTCAAAGATTTAGATGAATTTTTATAAGTTTGATGAAATTTAAATCAGAAAAATCACCATTTTTAATGTTTGTATAACTACATCAAGCTAGAAATTTAAGAATTTGAAAATAAGCTCAGAACTCAGTTACCAAGTGAAACTGTTTCCCTAACCGTAAAATTTACGACAGGATAATTACTAGAAAACATAGAGTTAAACAAAAATGTATAAAAAGCGCACAAAAGCATTTTCTCTTTTCAATTTCCCTGTTAGCCAGCACAAATGAGTTTCTTCTTCTGACGTTTAACGCTTATTTTGCAATATTGAACAGCAATCAGTCATTTAAATCTTCTCATTTACAATTGAAACAGCTAACGGATAACAATATCATTTCGGCGTGACGGTATATTTCAATTTGCATTAAAACACGTATATGCATGGAATACGAAATTCGGGAATTAAGATAACAACGACGAGAAATTCATTTTATATATCTTCTCGGTCTAATTTAGATTACATCTTAGTTTAGACTCCTAATTGATGAACATTGTTCCGCTATATGATTCACCTAAAAGGATGACACGGCATGTGTGTAATTTAAAAGAGTTTTCAAACAATGATTTCGAAGGAATTTACTAAGTATATTCACAATTCATTCTAATACCGCACTAAGCCGTTAAAGAAAAATGAGTTTATTTGAGGTACATAGAAGCAATAACGCCTATTATAACTATACCGTAGCTACGGCGACAATGCATTTACATATCACGTTTCCGGCTGCTACATATACTAAACGCATAAATACCCAGGCTCTCGTGGCTCTGAAAACTATGCGCGCTATATATATATATATATATATATATATATATACATACGCGCGCGCGAAACCCCACCCGCGCACGAAAAAGAAAAGCAAACACAT
>JAYJLV010030849.1:0-29345 GCA_036873485.1 Torymus texanus | reverse complement strand
GCAAAATAATGTAATATATAATATAATATGTAATATAAATGTAACGGCGGCGTTTAGTATATAAGTATAGTATATAAGGATGTAAATGTTTGTAAAGTATTATAAGCGGATATAAGACTGTGGATGAGGCGTTTAATAAAATAAAGAGTTCAAGTATAATTTATTTATGTGTTTATAAAAGTATTATAAAGTAATATATAATGATAAGTAGTAATATATAATGATAAGGGAAATAGAGCTGATAGAGTTAAGGTGTGAATTGTAATCTTCAATAATAATGTGCTGTGATTATAAGTATGTAACAAGCAAATATGATGTAAAACCGAAGCCATTTCTGGGCCATGTAAGGCTGAAATTAAATAAAATCATCATCATTCCACGAACCGATACCATACTCCTGTACACCTCTCTCGTACCCACCAATCAAGCCTATTGCACCTCTTCGTGCGTCGATCATCGTAAACGCTCTTGAAAAACCGTGACCACCGCATGCGCACGCGCTCGAATTATCGTGAAAGCACTGAAAATCGATTTATAATTCCCGCGAACGTGGAGAGTCAGTTGCGCGCACAATGGAGAATCAACAGGCGTCCTATGGCCCCCTCGTCACCGGTATACTTACCGCAAGAAGATGGGAATCGAATGACTGCACCGACGAAAGTGTAGAGAGGAGAGGGAGAGAGAGAGCGCACTTTAATTTTTTTTTTTCTCGCCGGAACCGGAAATTCAAGGAAGGGAGTTGTACCTTTCGCACTTCCTTTTTGCACGATTCTGGCATCCGGCCGTGGGAGATGGCTTATAATAAGCGGTGGACTTTGGTGTGGTTATAGTTGGTTTGTTGTCAGCGAGGATTTATTCGGTTGGCAATATTAAAGATACTTTCTAAATCGTATGATTTACCAAGTTTAAAGAGGAGGTCTGTTGGTCTTACGCAAGACACTGAAATTGAAACGTCTTTGTAGCGAAACAGAATGTAACGTTTAATGCCACGAAAGACAGGGACAACCATTGAATTGTATTTTTTTTCTTCTATTTTTATTATAAAAGGATCCTGGTGTGGTGGTACGTGGCGCAACAACAGCGACTCGAGTGACTCATCGTATATTTCTCCGTTTTGGAGACACGTATACCGTGTGGGTCGACACATATTCGTTTAATCCTCTGGGGAGGAATACACGCGCATGCATTTTTCATTATATCTGTTTCTGGCTTCAAAGGCTCACCAGAAATCAACGATTGCGAGTGTTCCGAGGTAAAATGTGGCGCGAAACTTGAACAATAATTAAAAATTTATTGACAACGAAGTGAAATAGCCGCATGTTAACGCTGGAATTAATATCGGAACGTTCGATGAGAGGAACGTATGTAGAGGAAGAAAAAGAAAAAGTTGCTTTTCTGTATGTGTCACCTGACTTTGATGCGAATAGTATAAGCTTGTAATACGTGAGACCGCGTTTGCGTCCTATTTTTTGTCCTTTTTGCTTTATATAGTCACCTTGAACGCTTTTTTCCTTTATTTCCTTGGCGTATCCAATTCTCGTGAGCGCGTAGTTACACAGTGCTGTACCAAAAGAAACACAAAAACAAAACCAACTTTTTGCACTTTTCAGCGTATACTACTCTGCTGGTGCAAGATGACCAATGCCTTTTTCCACTTCTTTAGCGAATTCTGGATTTTAAAAGGTTTACGTTAAGTTTTTATCTTTAGCTTTGTTATTTTTTATCGCTACAAGAGGTTCTGTCTTATTTTCTTTTTACGCGTGCGTAAGGATAGATTGATGTTCGATGTTTTTGGGCCGAAGTATTTTCATTGTTTTGGTAAGTGAGCTAATCGTTTTAAGGTTAAGTAACGGTTACAAGGACGGTCTTCAGGAAAGTTTTTTATGGGCCAATTTTCAAACGTTCTATCAACATTGAACTGGAATGGCTTGACTTTCCGCATAAAAACGTCAATCTATCATAGATCGAGCTAATGAAATATTAGGTAATGAATAGCGTTAATTATTATTCTCGTACGTGATTACATCCGCATCGTGATTACTTCCTGTGTATTAATGAGGCTCAATAAGAAATGTTTTCTATTGATTTATTTAAAAAAACAAACAACCGTGTGGTGACTAAAACTTCTTAAACATCATCTACTTTTGCACATACGGCAAAAAGTAAGTGTCGTAATGCAAGATTGTAAATTTAATCCATGCCTAACAAGACGTTATGATTAAATGTTGTTCTTCCGATTAATCATCATACTGACCATAATATCACCAATTATCAATGTAAAATACGCCGCAAACAATGTTATTATATTGACTCTGACCCACAATCTTCACACGCACTCGTCAGCTGTTTCTACCTACTACCTGGTCCATTTTTCTTAACGACAATCCATCACGAGAAACTACGCCGACATTTTTATTACCCCATAGCAGTTACGAGGACACTGATCTCCGAACAATTAACCAATCCACCATCTGCCAAACGATATCACTGCTATCGGATTTCGACTCTCGCAATGCATCTCCACAAAAGCACACGCATTACATACACGTGTGCCTGTTACCTCATTGCATCGGTTCCAATCCAATCCCAACGTACATACTATACGACTATATAGGATTGAATCGAGGCCACGTAGCTCGTAATATGCAGATCGCGTAATTTTTATTTTTTATTTTTTTCAAACGCGGCTTTGCGGTTAAACTCTCGTTCTCTCTCCCTCTCTCTCTCTCTCGACAATATAACCTGGCAGCGAAAAAGCACGTAAACTCTCTAGTTCGCTTGCACGTATAAACCAACGATTTTATGTATATATGTGTGTTTATGTGTGTGTGCTTTTTCCGGCGCATATTTTGATAATAAAGTCTACGGTAGTATTAACGAGATAATAGAGAGCAGAGAGCGGCCTGCCGACAGAGCGGCGGGCCTAATATGGAACTTTTTACGTGTAAAGTGTGTCGGCTAACTGCGTATCAGGGAAGTGCCGGTCGACGCAAGAATACCCTTCGTATGAGCGCTTATCTTGGTGTTCTGAAACGTGAAATACACTTTTCAGCGATGCTGTATATATGTGTGGTGGGTGGATGCTTGGGGTTTTTTTTTATTTGGGGATCAATTAATTTTAGTATAAGATTAATAGTAGGGATCACTGAATTAATGGCTGAATTAAACCCGTATTTAAATCCGTGATGGAAATAGTTCATTTTGTTTCCATTTGTGTAACGGTTTTTTGAACATTTGCTATAGCGATTTTATTGTTTGTTTACGGGATTTGCTATCAAATCGCTACAAAATTTTTTTAGAAATGGAAGAATAGTGTACGTTTTTCGTTAATTAAGATTTTTTCTCAGTGTGTATCTAAGATTGTGATTTTATCAAGATTTCATTCCCATTAATATTAATTCTTAAATTTTATTGTAGTCATCTAAATATAGTCAGGTAGTACGCGTAAATTTAATGCATGGGTTCTTAAGATTACGTAATGCTTTAATAAATTTATATTTATTTTAAATTGAGCATATTTCTATAGAATTCGCGATCAAATGTCCAATATCTAAAGCCATCACTGGCATTTCATTTTATACATTTAATTTTTTGAAATTAATTGAAAGTATGTTACCTGCCAATCATTATGAAATTTATTACGCTTCACCTGTCAACTCATAGTTTCCTAGAAAATAATTTTATCCTCTGTCCTGTATTCCTTTACATTTTTATAAACGGATCTCCTTGTGATCCGTTTAATATTCAAATAAGTAAAACATCGACTGATAATTAACAGATAAACATAAAAGCTCAGATATTAATTAAGCATCTTAAAAAAGCCCCTCCTTCACCGAATTTTACTTAATTAACTTACCAGCTATTAATTTCTACCAAAATAATCTCGCAATTAGCCTACTTTTCAAAACTTTTTCCTCGCCGCCAATCGCAAATCTTTACAACTCTTCTCTCTTACTCCCTCATTACATAATAATCGAACAAAAACCATCTATTCCACGCCTAATTTTCCCGATTTCCAATAGCATTATATTCCTCTCTCACCTCCCGTCTCCGTGCTAACCCAACGAGCCATTCAATACACCGACCGTGCACACGCAGCTATTGCGAAATTCAGCTGAATGGGCGCGATTCATCGACCGGCCATACGCGAATTTCCATTTACATAATCGGTCGCTCGCACAATAAGGAGAGAGAGAGAGAATCCATTCTTCGATCGATTTTTCGCATTACGTCGTACCGTTGGCCCCCTGAAAATTCACGTTTGCGTCACGCTCGGCCCGGCAATTAAACAAATGCTCGCAAGAGTTGGTCTATGTTGGTGTACAGGCGATCCGATTGCGAAACGAGTGTATGGGGAGGGAGGATGGCTGGTGGTACGCGACCGGCGGAATTCCGGTTTCAAAGCAGCTGCTTCCAATGTGGATGCCGCGAGAGAGGATTTTTGGAATTTCGCAATGGAATTGGAATGCAAAATTTCGGTTGATCAAAGGAACGTGCCCTATTTATTAAAAAGGAATTGGAGGAGTTAGCTTCAATTTACGCATTGAATATTAGCTTTTAAAAATGTTATATTTAATTAATTTTACACGACTTTCACAAAGGAAACGAGAGTACGCGAGTCGTTGTTTTTGCTCTGATTAGAGGATTAAAAATATGCAGAAAGTATATACTCATAAATTGGATGAAGTATTATTATCTTTTTACTATAAACTAATTTTACAAATGTTTACATTACGCGCTTGAGACTTAATATCAACTATTAACAATTAATCTTGTAAAAGGTTCTCTAACTATCGGAGAAATGTCTTCTTGCTACATCTAACGATGGATAATTAATAAACTAGTAAATCGCATTATAAATGCTTCGCACGTTAAAGTGTTCATCGATGGAGGGAAAATTAGAAAATCACACGCTTAAGCAAGGAAGATAATAGCGTCGTCTATATGAACACTTATACACATAATAGTTCCTCGACGTTAATTGAAGGTGCAAAATTTGCCACTTTTACTTTAAAAACTTCAAACAATCATCGTCTCATCATCATCATCATATCACAATCGCTTATTAGATTAGACGCGCTCGATCGTCCAATTCCTTGTTTCATCGTTACCCAACAAAGACGCACGATGAAACATAATTTATGTAACACAGAATGATAGATTTTCATCTCTCCTCAGGGTTACGCGTTCCTTTACACCCGGCGAGCGTTACAAAATTCGAAATTTCGTATTTACTTGCGCGCGCATTCTCGCATTGTTTCTGGAGCTCTCCTTTTACGCAAGACTTCTCGCGTTGAAGGTCCCAAAAGGAGTCATAAAAAATATCACTACCACTTTCGTAAACACGAGAGTACTACATATACATACACATACACATATTGTCCAATGATTCTTTTACCCAACTATAAAGCGCAGGCGTATATTCCCCTGAGAAATATAAGTGTAGTACACGTCGTATATACTTGTACTTTCCAAAATTACTACTCGATCGCTCGCGGGCCCGCCGATGTTAAACTAGATCGCCTGGCTTGGTTTTTAAGCGGACTTCTTTGGGCCTATTATCGCGCATGCGCGCCACGTTGCCACGTGTAATTTTCCGCAGAAGGAAAATGTGTGCGCACGCACGAACTTTAACTCTAATAACGGTTTTGCTCGCCCGCGTATTGTTCGCTATACATGTATATGCTCTAATATGTGCGAACGGAGTTTAGGTTTTAGCGAGTGCGATGTAAATGGTTGAGGCTTTTTCGTAGCCGCGCGTACGTATATGGAGATTATACGTGTTTTGTTGCGAGTGTAAGTTGATACATGTGTGAAATAGGTTTTGTGGCGAACGGCGTGATGTTTTTTTCGAATGGTGTGTAAATGTATTAATATTTTAGTTGGAAATGGATTTTAAAGTACGCGTATATAAATATTAATTGTTGGAAAAAGTTTTAACTAAAAAAACTTGAATTTTAGGATAGGTTCGTTCTATGCTATTTCATAATCAGACGCTTAAAAAACTAATTAATAACTAAATGTGGTATAAATTCAATTTTTAATTACTTTTAAAACTATTCGAGATAAAGTAAATCTTAACTTTCATTGTTGTTCAAGAACATCAAGTAAGTGGTTTGAAAAACCATACCACACATAACCTCAAAAATCACCTCAATATCACCATACATGAATACTTATAAAACTCATTCAAATTGATCTAGTACTCATAACGTCAATTGCAATTCTTAATAATTCTCATTAGATCGATTTCCCGATTTCTATATTTTCTGCCTCAACTTCACTCTCAGAACTACGACCTCCCAAACTTCCCACCCAGGCGTCGTTACCAGGAACTCATATGAAAAGCCAAGAAGAAAAATCACATCCTGTCCCCCCACGAATGAATCCCCCCAAAAAATTAGCGCGGCAACTTTGTTCACACTCAGAACGGAGGGTCCGGATGATGCGCCCCGTGGCGCGGCTTCAGGCGTCTGCGCACGACGAATTGCGCAACGATCGGTCGGTTATACAGTAACGACGCAACGGTTTCTCGTCTCGCCTCTGTGGAGCGAGCATCCGAGTGACGGGCGCGTCTGTTTGTGATGCGCAAATTGCTATGGTCTAGTCGATGGAACTGATTGTACTGGAGTTGGGTAATTCGTCGCCGGGGTTTACTACTGGAAGTGGACTGGATGAAGTTAGACTGCGGCGGTTTAAAAGAGAAAATAAAAGTTTATTGCGATTTTGATAAAATTACATGGATGATCGTCGTAGTACGGTTAAAAATACGCAGAGATAAAATACATTGTTTATTTAGAGGTTGTGTTCCTGAAAACATTGGAATACCGGAAGTACCAGGTCTTTCCATATTGGAGGACTGTAGGGATTGGAAAAGACGTCGTTCACTAATCTTTTGCTCTCTCCCTGTACAACATCCGTCATGTTTTTGAATTGATCGAGCATTTGTGCAATTGTGGACACCTGTTCTGCGTACTCTCCGGTTATTCTACAACTTGGGCATTCGCATCTGCAGTAAGATATTTCGTCGGGCAATTCGTATTGTAAATTTAGTTTTATTATCGTGATTGTCTAAAAACAAACATTTTATTTTATGTATATATATATATATAAGCAAGATTACATTTATCTATAAATAAAATATAGTATTCAAAATGTGTTACATTGAGCATTTCTTTCGCATTTCTGTTCATGATTTTAAAAGTTGTGTGCACACTCTCGCGTACACTTTTCTCATACTTTGCAGCGAGTAAATCAAATTTATCTCTATAAAAATTTTCGCACTCTCTGGGATTCCCTCCAGTGGTTTTTGATTCTTTGAATGATTCCTTAAATAAACGTAGCATATATGAGTAATTATTATTTATAAATGTTGTCTTTTTTATTACCCTTAGCATCAATACTAATGGATGTTTGAGCATAGAAGATACAATGCTATCCTTGACGTGTAAAAATGAGTCCTCTGCAGTCTTTTTTTGTTCTCTATATTCTTTGAGATCTCTCTCTTGTATCTCTAGTGTTTCTAATAAAACATCGGCTGCTTTTAGTATTTTCTTTACGTCGAATCCCTTTATTAATGATAATATAGTAAATTAGTAAAAGAAAATAATACCAGTAAACTATTTTCAGTTACGATTAATATAAAGACAAATGTTTACTGAGATGGTGTTCCACGATATTACTCCAATCAGAAGGATGCCAAAAATAACAACAGTGTTTTTCATTATTGAAGTTATTTTGTCTCTACGTTGGTTAATTAATTATAAAATTTATTTAAATCTTTATCGTAATCGTTCAAACTATTTATTAAAATTTCTGATTTTACTAGCGTCGTTTGATTTGTATACTGAGACTGTTATTATGTCTCTCGCTAATACTTCCAGTTCCAGAAGTAGCAAAGCTGTTGTTAGTTTATTTTGATCGATCGATGTTATTAAACTTATTGTTATTCCGCAGTACAAACTGACATATACGTTGTATGTGTACAAAACACCTAAATTTATTGTAAGAAAGGTGGCTTTCCGAAATTCTTATAGTTTTACTTAAAGTGATTACACAATGAAGTGCATACTAGTTCTTTTAGGTCTTTTAATAATGGTCGAGACAAGGGGGTTAGAAGTACGTATATATTACATCATTTTATTGACTAAACTTACAATTTTTTTTTTCACATTAAAAATTTGTTATTTATGAATGAAGATACCCCCTTACCCTCTGAGTAGAAAAACACTCATTGAAATATCGGATATCTTATATGAAGGATTAGGATCCATAGCAGAAAATACCACCGCATACACAAGCGAAACTCTAAGAATAGAGAACTCGTTATTATATTTATACTCTGATATCTCGAATGCGGTGAACAACAATCGATTTATAAATTTACTCCAGGTATAAGATAATACTTTTTAACTTTATCGCAACATGTAATTTTGTTTAGAAAAGTTAACCCAATAGAACCTTATTAAATTCTATTTAAGGAAATATTTAAAAGAGCTAACACGTCTAGTATAAAAGAATGTCAACAAGTTTATGATATTGCATTGAATGCATTTGTGATGGATCATTACAAACATATTTACGCAGATGTAACTCAGAACCTCAAACATTTAAGAGAAAGTTCAATTTCAGTTATGAAGGTAATACATTTAATACGATTGAGTATTTTATATGAAATATTCATATCTAATGCCTAAAAAGTTTCTTTTTTAAACGTTATGTAATGTATCTTTTCATAGGTAGCTGAAAAAATAAGGAATCAAATCCATGATGACCTTGAAAATGAGATTGATCTTTGTGAAAAAGATTATAAGAAATGTAGGATAACCGGAGAATATATTACAGAAATAGAATTTTTAGCTCCATTACTCGATGATTTAGATTATTTCATGGATATTTTATTTAGAGATAGATTGTATGTTAAGAGGATTTATGCCAGAACATATTATTCCCAAATTTGGGGACGCATCTTCGTGCCAGTACACGATTGTTTAATCAGTGTAGATTTTCTTCGCGAGTCAAAATAAAGTTTTATATATAAGTTTTCAATCACATGCTTTTACAGCTTTTTAACATTTTTATGTGGAATTATTAACAGACATTTTTAATAAATTATAAGTTTTTCCGTGAGAAAATCATTCGAAGGACATTTAATTATTTCAGTTACATAATCCATTGCTTACCGGTTTTATTTCTTTTATATCCCTGCCTCTTATCTTCTATTTCCATGCGACACAGGAGTGGTTACAACCTTGTTATTTATTTCAATCAATCCGTTTTCCTGTACTTCCTTTCAGTACCACTCATCGTTTACAAACTTCTTGACCCTTTTTCATACATTATACATTCCACAGAAAATTCCCCCAATTCATTCCAAACAAGCCGAATCAACTCGAAACCCTTCCACGTCGCTTATCCCGCATTAACCGTAAAAGCTCGCGTGTGCACACACACATACACATCTCTCTCTCTCTCTTATAAATAAACCAACCGACTTTACTCGCGAGGTTTGCTCGTACATCCTTAATTTCGCGCGGGAAAATTCGAATGCAACCCGCGCACTCGCTCGTACACGATTTATGCTTGCAATCGCGAAAAAAGCAGCCGCCGTTGCCATTGCTGCTGCTGCTTTTTCACTTATTCAGCGAGTTCCCATGCGGGCGCCGCTGCCATGTGAAGAAGGAGAAGGAGGAGGATGTATGTTACCTCTCGCGCGCGCGAGCGCTAATGGCTATCGCGCGTTTTTGAGGTTATATATAGGTCGTTTCGAGGTCTCGCTTTTTTTTTAATGGTGGTTTAGGTGAAGGTAAAAGGTTTGGTTAAGTGCGTTCGTTAAGTTTCAAGGATCTTGGTAGGAGGTTGCGAAATTTTTTAATGGGACAGGGAGATTGGAACGTAGTGGAGAAGGGATTTTGATAGTTAACTGATTAATTATGGCGCGTGGATACTTTTTAATTTGGGCGGAGAATTTTTTGTTCCGTTGACACGTTCATTTACTCGACAAATTGATTGACGAAAATTAGAAGAGTTTGGTTTAATTAATGATACCGTTAAGATATCAAGTCATAATTAAAGCTTTAAACGATAAAGCTAAATAACGCATTTTATCCGAAAAAAAAACGATGACTGAATCTAAGAGAACGCATTAAAAATAGTAGGCGTAGGATAGATTTAAATTCACGTTGCCCATGAAAATTTTAACCCATTATTCTTCGTTCGCCGGGAAAACCCCACAAAATATTGATACTCTTAATCCACCCCGCGTATATCACAATTCCCTCGGTACCCGTGCAGCCATAGCGAAACGAAACCCAAAGTCTCCCTTGAGTCTCCTCGCGTATGTACTCGCCATTATTCCCATTCGGCAAGACCTCACACGTAACTCAGCATCATCACATCGCCTGGCAGCGCGTCGCGCATCCGCGATTCAAACACCCACGCCGCGCCCCCGTGCATTGTCGTCGTCGTCGCCTGACAGTCGGCATCGCACAAAGGCTCTCCGAGAGAGCTTTTATCTGATTTTTTTTTCTTTTCAGTGAAGAGGCAAGGCGCGATTGTTTCTGTTAAAGGCGCTTGATTTTGAGAAATTGATTGCGGACGTGATTGCGTAATAGTTGGCTTTGTGCTGTGTATACAGGGCTGTGGATTGAGTTGGGAGGAGTATTATAATAATGCGAATGTTGAGAGTCATTTCCTTGGATGCCTTTTCGCCATGGGGTGCATTAGTGTGAAAGAGGGTGATATAATAATGTTGCGAAAGTAAAAGGTACAATTGTAGAATGAGGTGCGCAGAAATAGTTTTACTTGAATTTCAAGTCATGCTCACGAGTCTTCGATAAATTATTATTCGATTATTCGAAGCCTGCGCGCCTTAAGATTTACAATTATAATTCTTGCGTACACATAATTAAACCAGATCTATAATTAGCACTGTTAATGTTGCATGACCACGCGGAACCTTTTTTTCAATGCTTTGTGTCAATATCGAGCTCTGCCATTTTATACCAGTGCAATTGTAACCTTCGGCTTGATTGACGTAAAAGTAATATACTACGCTGCTCTTTAATGTATATATACGCCAGTTGTAGGCGTTAAATACACACGTCCACTCTCGCATCCCATCCTCTCTCTCGTATACCACTTTAAAATTATTAATAAACATAAAACGCGACGCGTGGCTTTTCCCTCCCCTTGAAACTTTATACTCGCGTTTCGACATCAGTATAGCCTTTAAAAAAGCGACACCTTTTCACTCAAAAGAAAGAAGAAAAAAAGCCTGTAGTTTCGAGAATACATGCATACATAGGCGCACTTTCGTAGACGCAAAACGGCGGTCGTGTGCTCGAGAAAGAATTATAGAACCTTTTAGCGCGGCACCGAGCTAATGTGGAAAAAAAAGTTGCAATTTGCGAGTGAGAGAGAGAGAGAAAAAAGAGTTTTAATTTACCGCCCCGGGCGAGCGAGCGAACGCGCTTTCGCGTAATTTTCAGTGGAACACTTAGGGAATAGATGTTTACTATAAACACGGGGGGTTTATTGGATTTTAAAGGCCAGGGAAGCGTATTGAATATTTACGGGTGGAGGCCTCGGCTCGGTTAGTTTATGAAGGGTTTATTGTCGTATTATGAATTTTTTTATTTCTTAACAAAATTAAACTATTTTTTTAAGGGGGTTTTAGTGTGTGTTTATACAGCAGTAGTAAAATTTGTAATAGTATGTGATCGAAGATTTTTCATAGCTTTATATTAAGTTTAATACTTTGTTATAAATTATTTTACTCATTGTATTTAATATTGATGAAGCTCTGAATTCGAGAGACACATTTCGAATTATACGCAAATTTTACAAAAACGGGATATCAATGACAACCATCATAAAATATTTAAATTTTGATACATGTATATTTCTCAAAATAATTCAGTCACCATGTGATTAATACTAACAATGCTCAAAGTTAATCTACTGTGAAGATATTGCAATAAATTTATATTTCAATATCATTTCAATATTATTATAATAATACGTTATTTCAGTAGTTTTTCTATACTAGTAAAACACAACCACGTAGCTAAACAACAAAACTCCAACCGTTCCTCATCATTCTTTAATCTCGAAGTACTCTAACAAGCCCAATCCTCTCTCCTGCAGAACCAACCTTCCACTCCCCGTAATCCATTTCGCCTCGACTATACATTTTCCTCGCGCACTATACCAGCCTCTCTCTCTCTCTCTTTCTATCTCGTATCGCGCGAAAATCGGCCGTAAACTGTCAGAGTCGGGTGTAGGAGAGGTCACCTTCTCTTCTCCTCTCTACCTGAAAGATAGAGAGAGAGGCGATGTAGCTTCGTCGTTCATCCACCTTTTTTCGCGCTCCCTCGGAGAAACGTTATATATATGATTTACCTGCCGGCGCATTTTTTTTCTCTCCGAGGGGGAGTTGGGTATATGCGAAAAGGTTGTGGAAATTCAATATGCGGACAGTGAAGAAAAGAGAGAGAGAGAGAGAGAAAAGGAGAAATATAGAACCAGTTTCTTTTTTCGCCTGAGCAACGGATCTTTTTCTGTGTATGCACGAGTCAGTGCGGTTTTTTTGCTTGTAATCGCGCGATGGGTTTTGTAATCGGTTCTACTGATGGAGGAGAGAGAGTGAGAGAGAGAGAGTTAGAAATTTGTGTGGCTAGCGTAGTGCGGTGATGGTTGAATTAAATATCGGAGATTACGTTAGCGTTATTATTCCTCATCTCGGTGTAATTGAAAAATGTAGTCACTATCTGAAACGTAAAAATATTAAATATGATTGTTTATTATTTATTATATTAATGTATTTGAAAGTAATTTCATAGATCATATTAAAAAACATGCATTTACAATAGTAACAATATATAAATCATGAAGGATGTTTTTAAAGGGTAGTTTTATTTAGAGATATATACTAAATCTGGTAAACAAATTTTTAGATTTATATCGATAAAGTATATTTTGTATCGAGAAAAAATAGAAGTGATAATTAGTGATAGATCAAGGTACCTATTATAACTTATTGTTGGCTAAGTACTGATGTATATTTTTACACTTCTTGAAATGAACTATATACTATCTTGAAATCAAAGCTGTCGTATTAAAAATATAGTTTATTCTTATATTTTTCATAGTAAATTACATAACATTTGCAAGAATTCAACGGAAATATAATAAACTCAGGTTACTCCTTCACGTACAATACGAAAATAAATTAAATATTAAATTACAGGAACGGTGGAATGAGCAAAAACAATATTAAAGCGATGTATCAGGATTATAATAACGCGCTGTCACGCAATGTTCAGCAGACTCTGAAACAACCGCATTGTTTTATATACGAAAATACAATAGGGTAACGGTCCCTATTTGTGTACCTACCCTTATTTGTCTGCCTTTTTTTGACATATTTGGCATAAAAAAAGTTCTGACTTTAAAAATTATGAAAAACTATTACTATATAGAAACACTAAAAAGATGTTGCATACCGTCAATCACATAATTTACTGCATAATTTTTCAATAATTATTAGTTAAAAAGGCATACTAATATTGGACATGTCGTCTGCTTCAGGACACACTAGTACGCTCTTTTACCCTAGTCTACTATAAATAAATATAACCAGAATATGAAACCGATTTACTCCCCGATAAAGAAAAAACGCTATCCTGTACTACCAACAAATAAAATAAAACAACTATCATCAACTAAATACTTTAAATATAATATATAACACGCGAAATCCCAATCAAAAATACAACTGTTGCATCTCCTTAGCCAGCAATTGCAATTAATTAAAACAATCTCATACTCCACACCATCACTACCAGGCGGCAAAAACGGAAAAACCTCGTGCGCGGGAGAGCACAATCGCACCGTAAATCAAATCTGCGTTTCTCACATATACACATATAGCGCACACACTATACGAACTACTCTCCTCGCTCGCTTGCCAACGTTCGCGGGTGCAGCGAAGCGGTAGACGGAAAAGGCGCCTCGAATTCGATTCGACGCGATCCTGTTACGGAATGCCGCTGCTTCCTCGCTGTTATATACCACTGCTGCTGCTGTTGCTGTTGCTCTGTTGTATAGTGTAAACACATAGGTGTAGTGCTGTGCGAGTCTGCATTTTGTAAAAAGATTATAAAATTCTAACTAATTTTTATGTATAATATACCCTTCAATCCATCACGCACTTTGTCACCCAACCCTTGCACCGCGCCACTTTCTTTACCAAACATACGCAATCCCATGTACATACACGTCCCTTGAACAACGCACACACGTCGATAAACACGCACTACAGCGGACAATCGCACGATCGCTGTCGGAGCAGCAGCAGCAGCATCGTCGGTGCTCGCCTATAAATCAGTGGGTCATCGAAGAGAGTCGTTGCGCTCGCGCGCGCACGCGAGCAGCGAGGCGAAACAATGGAGAGGATGGAACCGTTTTACGGGCGGAAAATTCGCCGTGTGCTATACTGATGCATGCGCTTTTGACTGAAATCGAGAACGCGTGTAGTGCTGCTGCTTCTGCTACCATCGCTTTGGCGAGGATTGACGAACGAGGTCGAGTGCCATTGATGTGTGTATACGATTGGGGGATTTCTTTTGAGGCGACTATAGGCGTATGTATGTTTTCAATTAGAAGCGCGAGTGGAATTGAATTCTGGAGGTGCGTGTTGAGTTTCGTATGTAAACGGTGAGACTTAGTTGTGTAAGTGTAATCGAAAATTTTGTATTTATTCGTTGATGTGGTAACGGTAAAATACGCACTTTGGTAGATATGGCGCAAATATTGGATTAACATTTGGTCGGATTATATTATGTTATTTGCTAAAATCGTGAATATGCGTTTGCTCTCGTTATTTGGTCTTCACTGTTACATTATTGTTGTTTATGTATGCGTATTTTACTGATTTTATAATAAAAGCTGTTAGTTTTAATTAAATTTACATATAATCCAATAATTAAGCTTTATAAATACTATATGCTCCGACACAAAAAAATCAAAGTATAGCAAGTAATCAAATTATTTTCATACGAACTTTTAAACTTTAATTAATATCGAAGTTGAGATTTATAACAAAAACCTCCGAATATTGTGTTTCACGGTTTTTCCTGGCAAAATTTCGGTATTCTACTAATACGCAAACCTTAATATTTTAAGAAAATCCATTTCTATTTTCTTCGCTGTTGTAAGCCGATCACCTCGTCAGTTTCTCAATCTACGTTCCAAAATAACTAAAAATTCTCTAAACTGTAATCATCGACTCATCCTACCTATGACCTATAACCAAACCTAAAAAACATTCTACTAATCTTAAACCTCGCGATCTCCTTCTTCCCTAAAACCCCCTCAGAAACCTTCTCGCAGCACATCGGCACGCTGCAGCAATAGCCACCTCTCCTCGTCATCGTTGGCGTTCCACGCGATCGCGTCTCTCTCTCTCTCTCTCGCGCGCGCGACACTATACTCTATATATATATATACACATACACGCGAGAGAGCGCGCGGCTACGCGAGGTCTTTAACCCTGGCGTGCAGCAGCAGCAGCGGCGACGTCGGCTCATTCGCGGTGTCCGCTAATGAAAGCCGCTGCCGCCGGCTAGAGCCACGAAATTTCCGTCTTTCCAAGAGGAGAAGGGAAAGGGACAGGGGTACACTCGCAGAGGGATTATGTGGGGCAGTGGGATGCGCCGTCGACGTGTGTGGTTTTGGCGCATGGCCGTTTGACGCCGAGAGAATGAAGGGATATTGGATTGGCGAGGTTGGCACGTGGGATATTGTACTGCTGCTGCTGTCCTGGTGAAGTTTGAGCTGTCGAAAGGTTTAGGCAAATATGCGAAAAGTATAATGTATAGTTTGATGGATATGTTTAAAAGCGAAGAATTTTAAACATTATACTTTTCACTTACAAATTTATCACGTGCCCATTGATGAGAACTGGCAAAGATTTTTGAGTTATCAATCTGGAGCGGAACATTTTCGTAAGCGAAATTTGATTCGGTATGCAGATCAAAATGCAAATTGTATCGTGTAATTTTGGACGTTTATCGGATTTGGCGAGCATTTCAATATACGAACTCGTACATTATGGCACTCTTTATCCTTTTTATTCTCCTCGGGCTTTTGTCCAATCGCCTCACTGTCGTCCAATAACCACTAGACTCGGTCTACTTCATTTTTATCGACAGCACTCAATTCCATTCTCTTAACCTCAGCTTAAAACAAAAAAAAAACAGAAAGAGAGAGAGAGAGAGAGAGAGAGAAAGAGTGAAGAAAAGAACCACCGCTGCTCTATGTCAACAAGCACTATGAACGCGCCAATTAAATTGCCTAAAAACGCGCTGCAGCAGCCGTTCGAACTTCGCTGCGCAACAGGAGCAGCAGCGATAAATACATCCCCACTCCGCGAGCTAAACGACGTTGCCACTCCCCGCGCGTGAATGCATTTTTAAAAGCGATGCGCGAGATAATTAAATCACCTTCGGTGTGTATAAATCACTCGATCTCTCATCGATCTCTCACTCCCTCTCGCGCGAAACAAACCATATCACATACACGGGAAAAAGAATCAATAAACAAGAGATTTACGTCCACGTATAAACGAATAAATCGCAGCGTTGGCTGCAGTGCGAATTTGCATAATACGCGCGTAAACGATGGCCCCGAAAAAAAAGAAAGGAATATATCCCCCTCGCAATTTCTCCTCGCTCGCGCGGGGGCTAATATAAATCTCGAGCGAGCGTAATGAAGCGTAATTACGCGGCGCTGCAGCTACCGCCGCCGCCATTGCTACTGCACTCGATTTATGTAAATCGTCGCGAGAGAGAAAGAGAGAGAGAGAGAGCACAAACGCGGCGAGCAATAAAGCACACACGTAAGTGCGTTCGCGGAAAATCGCAGGTGCAGAGGAATTTTGATGGATGCGCGCGAGTGCACGAGCGAGTGAGTGAGGTGGTTTAGCGAGAGTTATGCGCACGTTCGCGCCTTTAGCAGTAGAGAAAGAGAGAAAGACAGAGTAGCTACTGTGGGCTGGGGTTGGTGAGGGGTCGAGATGGTTTGTGAACGTTTAAGGTTATGGTTGGTCGGTACATAGTTGGGATTGTTTTGAGGTTAGTACAAAAGAAGGTTAGGGTCAGTGGATTAATATAAGGGGTACGGAGGTTTGTGAAAGATTGAGATTTTAAATTTCAGGAAGTAGCACTTGTAAGATATTATATGTGAATTAAAGGATAATGATGAATAAATTGGTTTATGTGCAAGGGTATTTCTTATTAACGTTAGGGATAACCGACCGAGATCTGTAATATACAATCGTCGATAGTACTGCGACCAATAACTCAATATTTTCATAAGGTACTTGAATGTTTACAATAAACGAAAGATTTTTTGCCATTTTTAGATTTAGCCGATTCAGCTATTGTACATAAATTTAAAAAAAAACTGATAATAACTGTATCACTGAAGTTCTGATTCTTAAAGATACTACTAAATTACTAAAACTACTTTACCTGTATCTAACTAATAAATATCAAAAACTCAAATTTCTTTCTATTTGCATAATCTAGATATATCTCTCTTGATTGGTGTTAGGCTATGTCTCACTTTTGAGATGCCATCTCATCTAAACTTAAATGAGTATTATAAGAAGTATTAATGGTTGGTAGGTAAGTTAAGCGCAGGAAATCATAGTTTTTTTTATCAAGTAATTTTGACAATTTTGATAGTATACTTTGGGATCACACTATCTTTTATCACAACATACATAAAAAAATTGATAGTCTATTCGAAGAAAAAATTGACTAGAGAAACGGGGAATAAGGAAATATTCAAGCGAAATTATAATATTCTAGTATGTGGTATGCTAATAGTCTGTTATGTAGCAAGTATATTATATAGCGACCTTCTATCGTGACTTGGTCATAACCAGCTAAACCATTTGAATTGATAAACCGGTAAAAGTTCATCTTGGACCAAAACCCATAATGTCTAAGTCATTGCATTATAAATACCTTCACATCAAAGAATCGGTACTTACACATCAGAGAACCACTTTGTCTCGTCTTTCGCTAAAAAGTATCGTCGATGATCTTCCTCTATCCAACACGACAAAAAACTTCCAACTACTTTCGAACCTATGTACCACTTCCCGAAACATCCTCGAAACTCCCTAACATCGAATATCGTTCCTCGACTCCTTCGACAAAGACGCCACCACCACCAGTAGCACCTTAAGTGAAAGTCGCCATTGGCTTTCTCAAGTAGAATCCTTATTTTCACGCGACGTCGCGACACAACCCGACGGTGAATAAAAAAAAAGGACAAAGGCACACGCGCACGGGGTCAAAGAGGACGAGGAGAAAGTGTATATAAGGCTAGCGATGGAGTCTGTGATACTGATGCTATAGGGATTTTCGTGCCGATACGCTCGACGGGGGAGAAGAAGAGAGAAATTCAGCGCACAGGATTTGGGCAATAAATAAGTCAGGTGTCGGAGAGAAAGAAAGAGGAGTCTATACGTGTTAATTAGACGATAAAGCGGGCTCGATTTATTGGGGTGCGAGGTTGGAGTGTAGGTTAAGTGGGTGATTATAGGTGAGGCATTGTGACACCGGCTGGTTTTCTAGTTTTAAATCTCGGAAGGAAGAAAGTGCTTAACTGCATTGTTTGTGTATTCTAGAAAAATGCAGTGACAATTTCTTCCCAAGGGATGTCAGAATGTATCGAAGATTTCTCTATAATGAATTTATAGTTATTTCAAGATGTTTGTAAGTTTATCTGTTGGCTGAAAATCGGCAAATCTAAATTTTCATTGTCTTGTATAACTTTAGTATACTATTAGCATTTATGGATAATGGGAATAGTAATTAAGATTGTACGAGATGGAGTACATTTGCCTACTTATTAGTTGTAAAATTTCTTTTATTAAAAATGAAATAGCTGCTAAATGAGTAATAAATCATGTGATTTGTAGTGGGATTAGCTTACACCGATCTTTTGAGCACATTATAGAAGAAAGTAATCGTTTAGCCATAAAAGAGTCAATAGCCGACATTATTTATTCATATCAAGGAAAGACTATTAAATAATAATTAAAATAATCATAGTAATAATAAAAAAAATCGTTAGAATTTATACATTTCAAAAGCAAATACCAGATCCTCGCCACCACACCATAAGGTTATAACCATATCCTTTCGAAAACGATAAGTATCTCGGATTAAATTGACATTCCCAATACATACCCGCACACGAGCAGTGCGCGCGCAAAAACAGCGATATCGAAGGAACAACTGCGCAGGCACACAGGGTAACCCCGAAATCGAGGTTACGGGACGGTTTACACCTGCAGTATAGCGTGTGCACACGCGACAGGTGGTTTCGCGACTAACTGCGACTGCCCTTTGTTTATCGAAATCCAAGAGAGCGAAAGAAAGAAATCGTTGTACAAAAAGGGTTCAGTTCGTCCAGTTTATCGAAGCTACGAATGGTGAATGATGTGAGTGGACGTAGAGGCTCGTTGAAGTATTTCTCACAGCATGAGTTGTAAATGAAGTTTACGACTCTATAAATCATGGGAAATATTGTCCGTTGTAATATAAATGAGCAATAAAAGCGTGTGTTAATGCACGAAAGATTGCGCGCGTGGGTATAAATTTTTTTTACCCCGACGGCTATACACATGTTGCGCAATTTTTTGACGAAGCTGTAAATTGACGTTGCACGAAATTTACAACCTAACTGATTCGCATTGAATCCATCAAAAAAGAAAAAAATCTCTTCGTTCGTATGGTAACAAAAAGGAAGTTATTTTGGTTAAAATATTTTCAGTTTCGCAGGTGAAAAAGTCCACGTGAAACCACGTCAAACTTAGAAAGCATGTAGCTCCAATATTGACGGTAGTTTGCAATTTCCTATCTTCACCGTGCAGTTCTTTGCGTCAATTTACCACACCTCACGCTGTACATCGCAAGCAGAGGAGCTTCTCGCGTTGAACATTCAACTTTTCCGCGGCACTGCTTTCCTCCAACATCCATCCATCACTCTTCTCTTCGTCCCTGAGGACTCGAGCCCAAACAACGGAAACACAAAGAAACACGTCTCGTCTCTCTCTCTCTTGCATCGTTGGCGCATAGCAGAGCGCAAATGGTAATGAGTCCCGAGCGTGGAACAAACAGAGCGTGATACGGCTGCGCGGCCCAGTGCCCATCTCGCATATATATATATATGTGTGTGTGTGTGTGTGTGTGTGTGTGTGTACGTGTACGCACGTAAGTGTGTGCATTATATATACGCACGCGTACGCGCCTCCTTTTGTACGCAAGCGTCGATCTCCAAGCGGCGAATTAAACGATGTTTCCACGCGTACTGATCGTGGTTGCGTTGTTGTTGGTGTTGTTGTTGTTGCTGTTGCTGTAGCTGCTGTTACGTATAATGTTTTGTGAGAGGAGGAGATTTTGGAGATTAGCGTAGACTTGAGGCGTTTTTCTTATGGATGATGGTGATGGTGGTGGTGATGGTCAAGGAAGTGGATTTTGAATATCTGATGATTGTGCGAGGAGGTAATTGATGTAGACTGTTATTATTGCTGTACTGTGGTAATTTATGGGTGGAGCTGGCAATTAGGTAATCTTTAATTTATGAATAACGTTATAATGAATAAGATTAGGAGCTTTGGGAGCAACGAATTAATTTAAGTGTTTCATAATGATGAATATATGCTAAACTTTTATTTTAATTTTCAATAAAAATTAAATAAGTTTTTAGAATATTGTAAAATTATTATCCGTCGGCTTAAGCTTAATCCCCGATTTTCAAATTGCATCAATATTAGTTAATTAAAAGAAATGTATCCAATAAAAACAATTTCTTCTGTTTGATGCACCTGCCAGTTGATTGACTAATATGTTGCACAACCAAATTACCATTAATAATCCCCACCAACCCACCAAAAATTAATAATCTATCCATCACACCTCCCATCAACCAAATCCACCTCCCCTCCAGAAAATCTAACCTCGCGCTTAGCCCGAACCACTTGAACGTCCACATCCTCTGAAAGTTCCCCATGAGCAAACCTTTTCCTCTTCTTCTTCGCTCACCTCCTCTCCTTGTAATTAACCCGTCCTCCTCGGTACGCGAGCGTACCACGCGCACTGCTTGGAGTACAATAGTAGTCCCGCGCAGAGGAATTTCGAAAAAGCAACCGCACGGCGAAAGTGCGACGACACGTTACTTCATCTCTCTCACCATACGTATGTAAGTACGTATACGCCCGGCTAATTAATTTGCAAGCCGCCGCCGCCGCCGTCGTTGCTGCTACTGCCGCGTTTACGTCCGGGATTTCAAACCTAATGAGGCTTCTTTGTTTTCTACGTGTGTGTGTGTTGATCTAACGCTGCCGCGATAGCTGGGAGCGCGGCTCTTTTTGCGCCTGGTGTATTACAGTATATGCAGTTGCATGTACAGAGCGCGGTGTTATGTTAAACGCCGTTGTGTTTTTGTCGCGGCTGATGGTGTATACGGCTTTTAATTTCGTTGATTGTTCTGCGTAGGGGAAGAGAGTATATATACGAGAGCACGTTGGAACCTTTATATCGGTTCGAGTGTGTGTGTGTGTGTGTGTGTGTATATATATACGATATTCTTATATGGATTATGCAGCACACGGGGACTTTTTACGGAGTATAATTGGGCTGGCATGGTTGATGAAGTGCATTATGCCAAGTAATACGTATACCTCGGTTTATGGAGAAATCCTCGATCGTATGTAAGTACATTGCGTGCAGAGTTGATTGCCGAATTCTCGAATGATTGTTTGTACACTGTAAGAAAACTTCCATATATATAGATATACTATGTTTACATTTTGCGTTTCAAAATATACACAATGTATATCTATATACGTGGAAGTTTTCTAACAGTGTAACTTTATTAAAATTTTCACGAAACTATGTGTTGATCAACATGTATAATATGTGCAATTCTCCTGACTGATATATTAGATAATTGGCAGACACCGTTTAAAATGTAAATCAATTTTGACGACAAATGATGAAAATCTTAAGAATAATGTGAAATTAGGAAAAATCACTCAATTTAATCATTTTTACCCGGTTTTAACTAAATTCACTACAGATGTAAGTTTCCAAATTTTTTTTTGAGATTGTCTTTACGACCGAGTTTGTAGGGAACTAGTTCTGTAGAATTACACATACATAATACGTAAATATCTATCAGAGTTGCTTGAATTGATCGATTTATTAAATAATATGCGTTAATTAGATTGTATTTTTTGCAAATATACGAATACCTTTTGGGAAAAGGGCTAATTAATAACATCTCTTATGCAAGATACTCCCGCAGCTGTTAAGTTTTGCGTGCATCAGAACCAACGCGTACCATAAATTAACTTTTCACCCTACATTATACGGTTTTACAATCCATAATTAAATTAGCTCTAAAGTTAATTAAAAATTTTTATTTTCCTAGTTGGTTTTTTTTTCAACAAACAATAATGTCCCGTTTTACAACGGTAATTAAAAAATTTGCACGGCCTTATTAAACATTTAAAACTTAATTAACTCGTAGAGTTGAAACTCGTTTTTTCAAAAATTTATTATAGAGTAAACTGAATGAAATCTTTCTGTAAATTTATATACATATTTGCACTACTTGATATTTCTATAAAAAAGATTTCAATGGCGTCGAAACACTTTCCTCTAACTCTGCAACCATGAAATTCATCGCTCGCATCCTTGGTTCACCCAAATCCTGAAAACACACTAAGAACCACCTTTCACCTCCCACTCGTTCGCTCTCGGAAACAAAGAAAACGCCTTTATCTCTCTCTCTCTCTCTCTCTCTCTCTCTCTCTCTCTCTCTCTCTCTCTCTCTCTCTCCGCAAGCATCCTCTGCCGTTGCTCTCGAAAAGGAAAAAAAGCGTAAACAGGAAGCGGCCCGCGGCGTTTTCGGTACAAGGATGCAAAGTGGCCTTCGCTCTCGTTCACTCACGCCTTTCTTTCTCTCTCTCTCTCTGGCGCGCGCATACGAAACTCTAGAGCGTTACTCGACACTCGAAAAAGGGTTTCTCCTCTTGCCACGCATCATTGGGGTTTCCCTCTTTCCGTTCCAAAGCGAAGGGCTGGTGACAACGACAAAGAGGAGAAGCGTCGCGTTTTCACTCGCGAGGGTTAGGATTCGTGAAAAAATGTTTCTTAAACAGACTTATACGTTAGTTTTCGGCTTTAATTAGCCCGAATGGTATTTATAAAAGAACTCGCTGATTATATTAAAATTGGTAGAAAGAATGCGGCGAACGTTAAGAGGTACTGTCCGCGTTCTATTTATCCTGAAACTTTTCACGTATAAAACGCCTTATTACCATGCTTCGCAATTATGTGGCTGTGATTAGACCTAACGACTGCGTAAAATTTCGCTCGACTTCTTCATACTTCATAAACCTAATAGTCGCGCGTTAACCTACAAATAGTATAGTCGAATGAGCGAGTTATCCGATATATACGCCATATATGAGCCGCAGTTTGGACTCTTTCCTAAAAGAGAGAGAGAGAGAGAGAGAAGCGTCGCTTCCGCGCATTAGCGCACAGACTCTCCGCATTACCAAACACTACAAGTGTGTGTGTGTGTATATATATATATATATATATACACGTCCACCCTTCCCGCGTCAATATTTGACTTAGATCCGGCGCCGTATTTTTCGAGCAAACATTACCGCTCGAAAGGAAGGAGAGAAAGAGAGTAGGTAGGAAGAAAAAAGAAGGTTCGCTCTATTTTTTCGCTCGTTTTGCACACTTACTACCGACTCTCTTCTCTTTCCCTTGACTCGAGCGCGCTCGCTTTTAATAACCGAAGTAGCACAAGTAGCCGCGCGCGTTTCTCCTTTGTCTTGCTGAATGCATTCGTCGTCGTTGTTGGGCGTCTTCGATTTTCCTCTGAGATGGTTTCTCGCCGATTTCGGACGCGCTTTGTTCTCTCCTCGCGTTTTAAAGAAGGAAATTGCCACTAGTGATTCACGAATAACGAGTGGATTACGTTCTTTCATTCTTGCTGTTGTTGTTTTTTTCTCTTTTTTTTTTAATATAGCGCATCGGTTTAGTGTTGGAGTCGGAGAGAATATACGTATATAGACATTTCGACGTAGCGGGTGTAGAGATTTATTGCGTTCTAAGCGTAGGCAAATTTGGTTATAAAATCGCCGCGCTGATTGCTCGCGTTTGTACGGCGGAGTGGCAATAGTGCGGTAAATGCTGATATAGGCAAACGAGAGACAGCAATTTAATATCTTTATAGCGTAGGAGTTGAATATACGGTACTTTCAATTATTGGTCAATTTAGCGACTCTTAAAATGTTGGCTGGTTTAAGTCATTGAGAATAACGAGTCGAGATTATTGATAAATAAGATACCGAACAATGTTTTTGTGCAAATATTTATAATATTTTATCATATCGCTCAAATGTGTGTATTTAACATTGCTAATTTAATACTTTGTTATTTTCTGTTACAGGTGAGCTGAACTTTGCAGAGTTATCGGTTTATCAAAGAGTTTCCTTGTAACGTGAGTTTTATTATTTAAATTCCACTTTAATTTATACTGTACAGTGTATATCGTACCACCATATCCTTCGCTCACTACCCACATACATGTTCACCGTTACAATATATAGTCTCGAATTTAATCTTTAACGATATGTAAATATACGACGAAATTCAAATGTATTTTTATATTCATCAAATCGAGGTAGCTAACAAACACGGTTTACAACATTTTCCTCTAATATTCGATTCGAAATATAATTATTATGCCTCAAACGAATCATTTTGCGTACAATTTGCAATTAATTGCCTTTTAATTAGATTTGCGTATCATGATATGCCTGTAGGTCAAGCATTTGCTCAGTGAACTGTGCAATTAGTTATATAAATTATTTAAAACGTGTTTGATCGTCAAATGCATCGCTTAGTGCCTCTCGACCGTGAACAAATTCCAGAGAGGACTCTGATACAAGTTTTTCCCTTAGCTCTTGAAATTAAAATAAATTAAATTTTTTACGTTAATGTTTCAAGCATTGATTTATCGCTGCACGACGCGCTGGTACCTGACCCTCTCTGTTATTTGCACAATCGGGACGGCCATGCGAAACAAGAGCTGAAATCAGATTTTTAGGACTGTCTTCCGGTATCAAAGAAAGGACTTTAGAGAATTTAACTCGCGCTACTTAACTCCGATTTCTCAGGTGATACTTGTTCGCTTCGAGACAATGCGCGCGGAGTACTGACTTTTGGTATCAGAAGTAATTTGATGCAATAAGGAACGCAGTAAATCGCTAAAAGTGCCGTAAACAACGAAATAATATAAGAAATGGGATATACCAACGGGAATTATGACCGCTTTCTGAGAAAAATTTTCGTTATCTAAAACTCAGATATTTCTCTGTCCTTATCCATATTTTGTCGTTCTTTCAGTACAGACTGAATATATTTACGAAACATTGTTTTGAACATGTAATTTTTTTCTATTAACTATCTAACCAACAAGATAAAAAATACAAATTGTAACCAATAAATCTTTATTTGCATGTTATATTATTGTGTACAAAACACCGAACATCCAATTAAAATCAGTATAAAAATCACTCCGACGACAAAACCTCAATTTTTTCTTATCCCGTCATTCCACCAAGCAATCGAATAAAACAAAAAAGCACTACCCAAATTCGATTACACTATTCCACACACCCCCAAAACAAAAACCCCTATATCCCACTACTCACCTCACCTCTCGTCTCACATCGAAACCACGACGACACGCATCCGCACAACTACATGGGGTCCCGCATGCATATATACACGTAACGACGTTCTCGCGGCGCGCCGCTAAAACCTGATCCGTCGTGTATACGTGCAGCGTATACGCGCGCGGAGGGATCGATTTCCAGAGCGTGCGAACGCGCGTGTGTTGTATATAGATATATACATACATATATACACGCTCGTATAGTTGCGCAATCCCAAAACAAACCTAATAGAGGAGCGCGCTTGGGCAATCGACGCGAATAAAGGACGAGCGGAGGGATTATGCAGGCAGACTGGTAGGCTTGCAGTGCTTGGAGATGTGTTACGAGAGACAGAGAGAGAGAGAGAAAGAGAGAGAGAGAGAGAGTGTGGGAAGTGGATGAAGTGTGTGTGTTGTGGCGATGGGTCTTGAGGGAAATTGGAATTGCAAGGAGGTGTGGAGTGTACGTGGTGGTGGTGGTATTCATGAGTGCTGGCGTCGAAGAATAATTGGACGATGGGAGATATTGATTTCTTTTATTTGTTATGTTTAGGTAGTTGAATGAAACTACATCGATTTTAATTGTGAACGATATTTTTCTTAACTTTTGAGGATAAAAGTATAGACGATTAGTTACGTTGAATATGCTAAACGAGAGTCACGATATAATCGTTGAAAACATTTCAATTTTTCGTTTATAGAGCCGTGGGTGAAAATCATTTTCAGTCTTAATACTTGGCGTGCCGAGATTGATTACCATAAATCGGACTAGTTTACAAAGCAAATTTATCACTGACAATCAATCAAGGTAAATTTGTTTGCCATTCCGATTTACAATTATGGCCTTTGAAATAAGTCAGCGAAACTCATCTGTAAACACTGATAAAACAATTGTAAAGATAAATAAACAATAAAACGTCAATTTCTTTTTATAAAAATCGTTTCGAATCTGACATTGCTAATCAATCTGCATTGCCATCAAGACGATTAAATCTGTATATATATAAAAAAAATAACCAAAGATATTTCTTATAGAGTTAAAAATAAACCGCCGAGCACAGAACTCAGCGCCTCAGACTATATACAGTCTATATACGTGCCTAAACGCCGCGGCGTGTGTAATCTCGACGACACTCGCCGCATCGACTCTCTCTCTCTCTCTCGAGCCAACGATTCGAGCACGATTTTTTCCTTCACACCCGACGCGTGATGAATTAGCCGCTGCCGCGTCGGCATTTGACAGCCATCGCGCGCGCTCGTGATGTGCTCTTTTCGTCCGAGAGTGTATAATTACCATTCTCATATAGCGACTACGCGCGACGTTCGTCGCGTTCTTATACTTAATTAAGGAAGCAATAGAAAAGATTTTTCGGTATTTTTGGTGGCAGAAAGATTTTTAAAGTAAAATGCGCCTGACAATGTCTAAGAGGGTAATGAAGTCGTAGAAGATGTATTGTATGCTGATGTGAGAAAAATAATGTGCTATGTAATAATCATAGTGGTCCATTGACGCTTTGCCGAGGCAAATTTTTATGATTAATTATCCGTCGGGCTTATGTAAAGCTCGTCAGCTGTTCCTGCTACTTTGTCGTTAATTTAGTTTTTGCTCGTTATTGTATAATGTTAATGCGGCTTCTCTGTAATATGTAAAAAAGAATTTCCTGGGTATTCATTAAATCGACAAATTGCATGAGAATATAAGTACTATAATAAATTATAAAAAAAAAAAATATTGTCGACTATTTTTCGACTACGGATTTCACGTTTTTTACATTGTAAAAAATTAATATAAACCTTGAGAAATTCACATACGAACTCTCTAAAGTTGAATTTTTCACTAATTCAACTTTAGAGAGAATATAACATTAAAAATATCCGGTTCTGCGAAATACTGCTAGCACGCTTTTATTTATTTAATCTCGCAATTAGTAATATTATATTAACGTCAGTATCTTTTTCAAATAAGCATAATAAGTTGTCATTTTCGTAGCCAATGTCGGTAGACATACACTTCATTTACCACATGGACACTCATGCATCGTCACTCATCAGTACTCCCTCAATCCTCGTATCATCAGACATCAAAGCTCAACTTCACACCTCCCTCCCAAAACTTCATCCGGACAATTAAAATAGGTAAACGGCCCGCATCCCGCACCCACGCATAAACTTTTTATTGCCGCCCTCTCTCTCTCTCTCTCTCTCTTTCTCTCGGCATGCCCTGATCTCTCACGCTCGCTCGACAATGTATGCAAAAACGCGCTTCCCGGACATCGCAGTTTGCTTGCCCGACGCCGCCACTGCCGCCTACGTTCCATCCTGTCTCTCTCTCTCTCTCAAGCGCTATCTTCGCCCCGTTTCTCTTCGCGACTCGTTTATCTGCTCTCGCGCGTTCCCTTTAGATCCGCGCGCAGATCCATTCGCGTTATCGCAACTGATGCGCGCCTGTGTGTACTTATTTAGAACAAAAGAGAGGGAAGAAAGATAAATAGGGGAGGGGAGGACAGTTTTTAAAAAGGGGTAATGAGTTACGAGATTGGAGTGTGATGGATCTTTAAAAGGTTGGACGACCCTGGTGGAAATCGAAACCATTTTATAGCTAATGAACGATCATTTTTACTAGTACTAGCTATAAAATGGGAAATTTTCTTGTCCAGTTTCTAGCTCCCGATGAAACGCCTTTTCTCCCAATATTTGGTCATTGAATGGATTGAAAAATAGACCGAGTTTTTCGAAGACAAGCACAAGTTTGTTCATAAGCATTTTAAAGGTATTATTATTAAACTGATCAGTTTCCTTAGTCTGAAAATGGTTAGCAGAAGGCTTTGCTATTATGACAAGGAGTGAGAGAGACAGAATCAGATGGAGAAATACAATTTTGGCTGAATTATTCATAGAATGATCACAGCAAATGATTTATTAGTTAATGTTATTTATTTATATTTTGGTAAGCCATCCAATGACCTTTAATGCTCTTTCATCAAAGATAAAATTAGTAAGTAAATCAAATACGAATATTTTGTTATTACGTCAATCTATAAAATGGGCATATAATGGAAAAAAAATCGTTTCATCCAAGTGATTAATTAGCCAGTTTTACTAGCCATTTTCTAACTTCTTGACCATTTCATATAGATGAATTTCTATCAGGGGAGGTCTGCAATTGTTGCAGAAGTGGAAGTATGAAGATATTTACTTGTATTTAGGAGATACAGATTTAATCATAATTACTCTGGAATCGTTTAATCCATTAACCATAAAACTATCAAGTCATTGCACTGCTATCTTGATCCGTCATTAATTCACTGAGCAGGCAATTATTTACAACTTAAGAAATTGTAAAAGATTACATAAACAAAATTCAAATTCAAATACTGATTTTTATTCGATTATCAATTGCATGAAACGTTCATGAAATACTCTTCTTTCTCACACAATAATTATCGATGGGTTTGAAGTTTGCATCGTTGGAGTGCAACGAAACTTTAGAAAATTTTTTTATTTTTAGTTTTATATGTTAG
>JAYJLV010030823.1:0-29374 GCA_036873485.1 Torymus texanus | reverse complement strand
TAGATTTTCGCGCCTATTTTGTATAGACCAATCTAATGAGTCTACAACAACCAATCAAAACTGTCTTATTGTGATGAAAGATTTCATTCATCACTTTTTTATGAGAGATCATTTTTTTATGAGAGATTGTGAATTTTAAATTTTACTATGCCTTGAAGAAAATTCAATGTTTTTCAGCATAAATTGAGTAGATTTATATTTACAATTCGAACAATGCTTTCTTTTGGACAAATTCATCTAGCATGAAGAAGCACATTAATATTTCATGGGCAGTTTGTCCAAAAGAAAGCATTGTTCAGATTGTAAATATGAATAATCTACTCAATTTATGCTAAAAACATTGAATTTTCTTCAAGGCATAGTAAAATTTAAAATTCACAAATATCTGTATAAGAAGAATGAGCTCTGAAATTGAATTTATGTTATATTACATGCAAACAAAAAAAATAATGGAAATATCATAAGAAATTATATATATTCAGGTAATCAAATGTTTCAAAACTAATTTTTACACTTGATTTTAAATATTTGGCATGTTATTTGTACATCTTATGTATATAAATAATTAAATACATTTTATTTGCAGCGCAAATAGCAAAAACAAAAAAAAGAGAGAAAAAAATGTGCATATCGAGCTCATTTTTCTAGTTCTTTTTAAAAATTAAAATATCTGTAACTTTTTCTGTGGAGGCATTAGGGTCTATAACTCTACAGAGGTTCATGGTATTACCTAAAACCTCTGTGAGTTTAAAAAAAATTGGGGTTCCGGAACCCTCAGCCTCTCCTAGTAAGTGTCCATTAAGACGCGATACCATTAAAAAAAATGTTGTATTCGGTTTTCATCGCTTACTAAATTCCAATTCCAACTTCGACATTTCAGTTAATTCAAATAAAAAATCAATTATGTTGAATAAGATTATATTATATTAAAGTCAATAAATATAAGAATTTAGAAGAAAAAAATTATCACAATTTTTATTTTTAGCCACGTATAGTATGTAATTTGAATATTTTAAATTGAAATAAATGTAAGAATAACAAATCACAAATTTTCATTTAAAGCGAATTGGACGTCATCAGATTATTGTCGTTACTACACCTTTGTCAAACTGTAAACAAGAGATAAATCCCATTAGCCGATTACTTGTGTGATTGGAAGATCCCCTTTTTCATTATCGTGATGTATTGCAGAAGAAATTTAAATAGATCGTATTAACACTATTTGAAAAACCGCTATCAATTCATTGATACGCAGTGTCCTCTATACTTACTAGTTGTGTTAATGGTAGTGGTACTGCATTACGCAATTAGTGCGGAAAATACGACTATTTTATTGACTGTAACTGTTCAAGTACTTGTGATACGAAAACTAGCAAAAGAGATTATACGAAGATAAGAAAAGCTAAGATATAAGCTCTTTGCATTAAAAAATATTAATTTTTCAGGAAATTACATAAGCAATAAAAGATAGTGTATGAAAATGATTGAAAACTTGCCTTTTTCCTTTCATTTTTGTTTACTTAATAGAATAGATTGCCTATATTTGAAAAAAAAATAATGTGATGGAATTGTGAAACTGGGCTTCATTTTTGGATAACAGAAATCGATTTTCAAAGTTCCGTTAAAATCCATTTCTCGCAGGTGCACTCCCCTTATTCGTATCAAGTAAACAAATACTTTTTATGATAAAAACAAAAGATCTGTGAATTAGAAGAAAAGTGATAAAAATAAGACTTCTAATAAAAACTGCATTTTTATTACAAATAAAATAGCTGTCACAACTTTACGATTTAACTGGGCATTTCTGATGTTAAATCTCACCTGCAAGCAACATTTTTTCTCGCTTTCGACTCGTTAAAATTATGACCTGTTTATATTTCTGCTTCTCAAGAGCGCAATAACATACATAACTCTTCACTGTACACAAAACACGCATTGAGAATTTTATAGGAAGACATATTCAATATGCTTTTATATAACTCAAGTACTGAATTGTTTTATCAAGTATCGTGACGATAGAGTACAATAATACATTAAACGTTATTTCTGGATTTAGTTGATATAGCTTCGGCTATATCGACGCCCACACGTTTACTTAACAAACTCTCTTTCTCCCATGACGCCTTGTACTTATAGCGCATAATACGAGCGCGCTCTAATTTTTTAACATTCGAGAGTAAGTGAATGTGTGCGTTGCTGAATCGATGACGACTACGATCCTTTCCTCCTGGATGGGGAGACAGCTATGGGAGACAGTGAGGGTTGGTACGAAGAGAAAAATGTTGTAATAAACTTTACGACAAATATAAGAAAAATTATTATATAATGTAGGAACAACGGGATAAACTCGCTTTCTAGCAAAAATTATTATTCTGCATAACGAATGTTGTTCATTCGAATTTTACTATACATTGGAAAAATGTTCTTTATTAAAAATAAAAATTCTCGTGCTTCAGGGTTTTTTCCAATAGGTCTTCAGTTGAGATTTACGAGGCCTGATATTTAATATCTTGAAAAACCAAGTCCCTTTTCAAACCATAATAACTTCCGAAATACTATGTTTCTGATAATTTAAGTACCACCAATAGAAGGCTGAGATAAAATTTTTCTATTTAAAAAAAAAGTTTATGCAAAACTCTTATTCATTCAAAAGTTATTTCGTTATTAAATTTTTTTAAATTTTTTATTAAAAATATATCATCTGTATAATTGTTGAACAGATAAAGATTTTTTCATAAACTTTGTTTTCAAATAGAAGAATTTCATCTCAACTTTCTTCTGTTGATACTGAAATTATGGTAAACATAGTATTTCGAAAGTTATTTTGGATTGAAGAGGGACTTGATTTTTCGAAACTCATTGGCAAAAACCCTGGTACACGAGTATTTTAATTTTTAATAAAGAACATTTTCTCAAAGTTTCATCAAAATTGGGCTTAGGGAGGCCTCCTTCTCAGCTTACTGATAACTTATATTATGATGATGAGTGAATTCAATACATAAAAATAAAAAATAATTGAACTGTGTTGTTCTGGATATGTAGAGTTAATTCTATAGTTTTAATTTAGAATGCCTGAAGTGTCAGTTATGGACAATATAAATATATTGATGTTTTTCTAACAAGAGTTGACAACATATCAATAACTCAACTGTGTATAGTATTTAAATAAAATATTCGGTTCTTGATACCTTTCGCTTTTTCTGGCATTAATGCAGTAGGCGTCAAGTAGATGATGGTTGGAATCTATCAAAATGTTGAGCGAGATAGCCCAACAGTGTAGTTTTCTAGGATGATAAAGGATGATTACCAACTACTGTTCCCTGTCTTGGAAAACGTACTCTCTCTTTTTGCTGCACACGTGATAAGGTCGACTAAAGCTTCAATATATTGTTATTTTTCTTTTCTATTGCAACTTCGGTTGACACAAAAAATTCTACATTCATTCCTATAAATTCATCTATCCTCGCAGATTTCGGTAGAGTATTTGAATACTGATCCGATGAGAACTCGAATTCTACTGGAAATTCGCAAATTTTCATCTATCTCTATCGCTAAAACTAACTGAGTATACTTAGAAACCACAATAAAAATAATTCTAAGTTTCAATAGCTCTAAAAATGCTCTCAAAGGATTTGCGAAAGTATGTCGACTGGCGAACAATATACGAATCCGCACTAAATGTATGAGCATGGTGGTAAAAGAATATTTGAACGGCCAAGAAGGTCACATCAATTAAGTCTTGCTCAAAAATTTTACAGGTACGAATAATCATCAGTTAAGTATAATCAGGTTCCGAGGAAACTCGTAGGTATTTTTCAAATGAAAGATGAGATAGTTCAGTCATACGATACATACGTAATTAAAGTTTCAATGCTAAAAATCAAGTTAATTCGAAAAACTTATAGTGTCAAAAAGACAGAATCTGTATCAGTAGAAAATGCTAAATCAGCCGCTTTATAGAAGATGTAATTGATTTAGCGACCGCACCTAAAGATCTTGTAAAATTTACAGCGAATTTTGTGAAAAGAACAAAGTGCAAGCGTACAACGCGACCTTATATGAAAAGCGCTCGTTAATGTCGTCTGTTTCTTATATTAAAGAATTTGAACGAGAATCGGCCCTCATAAAACGTTGCTATGGGTGTAATAAACCAGGTCATATAAGGTGAATCCGTCACCCTAACCACAGACGCGCGGTAGCGAGAGATCCAACGATCGACTATACAAACGATCTAGTGTTCGTGGCGCTAAGATTACGCGAGATGATCAAATTACTGATCTGTAAAAAATAACGCACTTAACGATTCTAGGTGCTCTCTTTATAAAGAAGCCTGGTACCCGAATCATTAATGATGCGAGTTAAACACACATCGAAAATCAGTCATGACGCAAAACACACGCGTCGTGACACTGACATGACATTTACTTCTAAGTCGAAAAATCAAACATGAAATGTCCAGCAATAAAACTAAAAAATCTTGATCTTGAATCTAAAAATATTTGCGTTATTAATAGAGAGTGGTTGCGAAGTAACTTTAAACACACTAAACTAATAGTACATGAATATTTAAAACTAATAAATAATACAAATACGGCAGCCATGCCAATGACGAATCATGATGATGGTGAGTCTGATGGGGCTTGGTACGCAAGGTTGTGTAATAAGTCTCACTATATCAGCGCTTGTAAGAAATTGGAAAACAATAAGAAGTTTGTCCTTGACGGTTTGGTAGCTGATAGAAAATGGACTAAGACAAGGTTTAGCGATAGCGGTTCCCCGATAAATCTAGAGGAATATCGCAGGAACTGTACCAAGAGACAGTGGAACGATGATTCATCACAGATAAAATGTGCATGGAACTCAATTCAGGCTGGCCCATCTATTGTTGGCATTACTATTTCTACTGAAGCTGTAGTAAAGATCAGCTAAGGGCCTGATAATTATATTTATTGCTTCCTCAAAGAGGAAGCTTTGTAATGGTAAAAAAAAATTTTTGCGACAGAAAATGCTTAAAATGATATTTTAAGGCGAAATATGTTGAAATTTTTTTTCCTTTCTGTATGTATGTGTGTGTGTATGAGTGTATGTGAACTCTCTATATCTTGAGAACCAAACAATCATTGATTTAACAATTGATAGATTTTCTTTTTTTTGTAACCAAAAAACGATTTCGAATTTTTGATTTTTCTTTTTATTTTTAAGTATGTACAAGTCAAAATGATTTACCAGTCTAAATTTATTTTGGAAGGTCTTTAAATTACTTACATTTTCGTTTTTTAATGTTTAGATTATCATTCGTATTCCATTTGTTATTGAGAAAAATGTTTTTAAAATTCATAAATTAATTTCTTAGATACTACATGTATTATTTGTACCATCAGACTGTAAATTTACATCCGACATAAGAAAGACTTTGAAAATAATGAAATGATATCAGGCACAGAATTATTAAATAAGCAAACCCGGCAAAAATTATTATTATTATTTGAATTCAATTTTAAGTTACATAAATTTATCGTAGTCAATAGGTGTTTGTATTTCATTAAGCAACGCCAGATGACGAAGTAATTACTGAAAATTACAAATAGAATAAAAACAATGGAAAATACCGGAATGTCGATAAGTTACGTAATTCCATGTTTCCATGTAAGTTCCGACGTCCCCTTAACGAGCTTTAAGTAATTATACGCAATGGAAATAGCAAATATGAAAACAAGTTGGCAGGCAAAAAATAGATTAGAATTATATCTAGGAAAGATATCAAAAATATATATATTTTTAAATTTTTTAGGTGCAGAGATATTGCTTCAGTGTTTGCTCGAATAATATTCGGATTCCATTAAAATCAGAAATAAATTTTTAACATTTAGTATTTTTATTTCTGCTTGTGAAAGATGTGAGAGTTGTTTACTACTAAACTCGAAAAATATGAAAATATTACGTCCCTAAAGAACAACAAACTTCAGAATTAAATGAATAATATCACAACTCGTTTAAAATACACTAAATTACTAAGAAATTAATTGGCGAAATTACTATAATTCACATTTGAATCGTAAATAGATGGAACTCAAAATAATTCAAGTCACATTTCAAATAAAATTATAAGATTGTACTTTTATATGAATCATAACTTATGAGGGCACACTGAGATCACATCGAACTTTTTTCAGTACGGGGAACCTCCGGAGAAACACTTGAAAAGGACCTTTAGAAAACGTCGCAGTGGGTCATCATTGTAACATTAAGCCTGTGAGATGACCAAGAATTTCGAGAACTGTCAGAACACCTCCGATATTCATACGAAGAAGATCTAATTTCTGTACTTTGTAAAGCTCCAATATACTGCTATTATTTTTTTCCATGACCAAAGATTCTATATTACTCGTCTGATTTCAAACTCACATTTGATTTGAATGGCGCGAGTAATTTTACATCGATTATTTTCAGTATTTGACACGTCAATATAAAACTGATGCGTACAAACTAAGAGTATGCACTCATCTCGCGATGTTCAAAACTCACATCCTGACTCACCCCACTCCTCCGTTGATTTCACACTCGCAACTGATGATCATCGAGGGATTCATAAGAGTCTTTAATTGACAGGCTATGCTCCAATCAGGTAAAGGCATGTCTGAATGGAAAATGCTTTTTGTTTTGTTAAAAATAAAAGGAATATCTATTCAGTAATAATAATCCACTAAATTATGAAAAAATCACTTGTTTTTAGGTTTGAAAATGACTGTTATTTAAATAACTAGTAATCCATTTTTTTGTTGTATTTAATAACATTTTCACTTATTTGAATTTATAGTGATTGTTAAGCTTACTCAAAGCAACACATAAAATATATTTGAAGACTGGTAAATACTAGAGCTAATATAGCAAATATTCAAAATAAATGACTATCTAATATTGAAAGCTAATTTAGAAATCAAAACTCGCTTTACAGGTCTACGGCTATGTTGCTGAAGGAAATAACGAATTGTTTTAATGATTGTAAACGCGTACTTTGTCTCAGACGCAGATTATTTTTGTAAACTGTTTATTAAGTACTCAATTTGCTATAAAACTAACCTCTTTAGAAAAGCTATCTACCTATAATTATAGTAATTACTTACAGCAACCATTTATTACTTATATCATTATTTAATCCTACATTTACTACCATCAGACTCCAGCGTACTAAAAAACAGATAAGCAATAAACTCTTCTACATCCCCTCTAATTCTCAGAAAACGGTCATTCCTTAAAAATATTTTTCAAAATACTTACAAAATGTGTAAATAAAAGTTGTATTTCAGATTAAATAATTTAATACTGATCAAACGTATCAATGATGAACGCGTAAATTGGGTTAGAAAATAACTAGGCGTATTAATTTAAGATTTCATTAATTTGTTTTCAAACTAAAAGGAGGTTTAAATTTTACCATATTAGACTACGCGCACTATTCACTAGTTTTAATTAAATTTTATGTCGGTATTAGCTTCTTTTTTATTACTTTACAGAAAAATGCCGGTTAATACTTTGTTCCTTTACATTAATTTTTAATGTCAGAAAGTATCATGATGCCATGAAATTATTAATAAAAAGATTATGTAGCTTTATATAAAAGCTTTATGTTCCCATAATATTAAATTTATCAATTTATTTCTCATCAAATCCTATGGAAAAGCCACATAGAAATATAAAAAAAAGTAACAGTTTAGAGAAGTTTATTCAGGATAACCATACTTGGGACATCATTATAAAATAACAGTTTAGAGAAGTTTATTCAACTGGGGACGTCATTATGAAATAACTATTCGCACTTTCATCCCGAAACACTAACAACCGTCAACCAGTGAAAATACCCCGATCAAAAAGGACACTTCCGAGCAAGTCTGGTATTTTTGACGGCCGTTATTAATTAGTTAGTCGCGAATCTTGGCCGAGAGGAAAAGAGCGCGCGGGTAGAACAGCGCACTCGGAGTTTTAATTAAGTAGTCCAAAAAGCAGTGGCCGCGAAGAAACCGCGCAAGAGCTCGCGCGTGCGAAAGGTACTCCCGATGCACGCGATATGCGCGTGCAGAGCAGCGACTTCGGGGGGAGGAAGAGAGAGAGAGAGAGAGAGAGAGAGAGAGAGAGAGAGAGAGAGAGAGAGGGAGAAAGAGTATAGCGACAGCGACGTCTCTTTCTTGCTCAACGACCTGTAATCCAATCGAGCCGGTTAATCATTGTCGAGCAGACGTTCTTTCCTCGTGATACACGAGCCACCGGCTGCTGGCGAGCGAGGCGCCAACCGGCTCAGCAATTGCGCGAGTGCTCGTTTCGCGGTCCGATTAGAGCGCGTTATTTCGCTTTTTTTCTAGAGAGAGCAGTGTATTTATTATGGTCCTCGTTATTTTGCACTTGTGTAACAAAAATGCAGTAAGATAATGACACCGTTAATTACTAGATTTATATATATGAACTCGGTCAAAGTTTGTAGTTGTTATTGAAGCTACTTTTCAATCGTTAATATTGGTAAAATAATATCAATTTAAAACATGAATTTAAGTTTTGTTGTTTTTTAACAACATTTTCATATCAATAACGTGGTAATTATTCAATAAACCAAACGACGTGGCTTGCATGCAGTATTATAATATATATTTTAAGAAAGTTTATGGGTCGTTTTATGAAGGTCGTTAATAAATTGATACGTAGTGCATTTTAAAATTTCGCTCAAGATAAGTTTTATCTGCAATAAAACTTTTAACATAGTAAAGTGTAAGTACATTAATTAAATCATGTACAACGGTTTGTTGCACAAAACTATTGCCAAATTATTTCATAATTAACACTTCATACTTCATAATGAAGTATTAAATATTTCTCAATCATCCCTGAATCTACTAAGTAAAGTTAATATTTTACTATTCTAACAAATTCTTCTTCAACTTTTCACTCCCAATCTGATTTATGTTATCCGGCACAGGGCTTTGGCTCAAAGAATCCTTTCTGTCAGTGTATATATATAAAAAATAACTTCAGATATCATAAATTCCAGTAATTTTACTCTGTATAATAAATTCCCCATTATTTTACCCAGAAAACGAATATGTAATAAATAAAAAAAATATATATGTATATATATATATATATCCATAGTTTTAATATTTGTCTAATACAATAATTATTTACACGTATCCGTATATAAGTATGAAGTAAAAAAGATTTTCTTACAGCAACCAAACAGTCACGAAAAAATTACATTTTCTCCAACTTTGTTCGTCGGTCCTCTGCATGCAATCTCCCGTCGTATCGATCAACCGGTCTCAGATCTCATAAAAGATACAGTAGCGAAAAAGCGAGAAAACTCCGCCGCCGCCGCGCCGCGCCGCGTCCCGGCGAAGTTCCTTAAAACTCGGGAACGAAGAAAAACGTTAAGCTAGCTCGCGTATCGATATTCCCTTATCTCGTCAAACTCCGGGCTAACAAAATCGAGCTCACGAAAGAAGACGAAATTCAATTTTGCCCTCCACGGAAAGCCACGATATTCTCGTGTGTGCATGCACGTATACGCACGTAAAATCTGTCCATCGACATACTCACGACACATTTCATTCGTCCTTTCACATACCAAAAAAGCATATATCAATAGTCCTCTTTTACCCTCTCGAACCAGACGAGTACGAATATAGACATACTGTCACCCCCCAAAAAAAAATGACGCACCTTCCACATCTGAATTTTCTTATTCTCACTAGAAACAATTAAATATATACCGAGCACTTAATTTCGGTAAAATACTATAACATAAATAATATGTTGATATACTACTGTAAGTTTATCAGTATTTGGGAGGTGTAACGGTTTTTTTGGTGGTAAAACTATATAAGCCTTTCCCGAGAATAGGCTATACCTGGGACTGCTTATTTCTTGGAACATTAAATTGTCTCAACGTAAGCGTATAATCCACGAAATATCCTGCATTTTGGACGTGTTGATTTTAGTTATTTATTAATGTGTTTCGGCTATTTTATTCTCAACTTTGAACTCGTGTAACTTTCGAAAGAATCAATACTGTTCAATTCTGAAAGAAGTAAAAGAAAGATCTTTTCTGTAGTTTTAATGTCATGTTGGCAAGTTTAATAATTCACGTTTGAAGTGTGGCAACATTTTCAGGAATTCTGTCGAAATAAAATCTACACCACCAGACTGTTCAGAGTAACATGTTTAATTGTACAACATCTAATGTGCCTTTAAAATTTGTTTCCCAACCGTCAGAACGCCGGAATGGTAGATGTTGTTTTATTGTACCCAAATACATATATATATATATATATACATACATACAGTACCGTTTACGTCCTTCCTCATGGATATTTTATTTGGTCGATTTTTATCAACATATACACACACGCTCGTAAGAAGCATGTATATATACCCACGGACGCGCGTCAGCCGCAGCAGTGGTAGGAGTCAACCACGCGCGCGGCATTCTCGCATGCGCGCGCTCTGCTAGTCGCCGTGGCGCGCTGTGTCTCGAGCGTGCACGCGACGAGCTCTCAGTCGCGCTCGGCACGCCGACCAATCGACACTCGCTGGCGGCGTCGCCGGCTCCTCGCGGAGGTATATATCACGCACGCACGCACGCACGCGGGTGCTGCGCCTCGTCTATATACTTATTTCACGCGACATACTCATGGCACAGGCATCATCATGGCTCGCTTAGCTGCGTTTCGTGAGGGGACGTTATTTTATTTCCTCCACGGAGATGTCATGAATTTTTTGGCAGCCGAGTGAAGTGGCCGCGCGTGATCGTATAGTCGAGGAGTGCCGTATACTGAGGACTTTTACTGCCCACTCCCTCTTGAGCGCGTTCGCGTTCTAGCTCGCGTGTTGTCGTTGTTTCCTTAGCGAGAAGTAGAGTGGATTAAAAGTTTTGTCCTTATTAGAGAAGGATAAGAGGAGCGATATAGAGAAAGAAAATGTACGTATAAATACAACATTGACTGTTTAACTTAAGTAAATAACTATAATAAATTAAATGTGGATGGCACGTAGTCCGAAGGTGAAATAAGCAACGAGAGAGATAGGAAAAGGGTCGTGCCCGGGAAAACAGTAATCGAATCTAAAAGTGAACTCGGTGGGTAATCCGCGAAATTAGCTGTAAAGCCCCGCGAAGAGAGGAGGAAGACACGTGCTCCGCAGAGGCGCCGTTCGCGCGCGAAGACCAACGCAAAACGCAGCTCCCGCGCTTGCACACCACACCGCCACCCTCGCACTCATCGGCTTTATGGCGCGAAAAGCCGCGAACTGCATCAGAGGCGTCTGACTGGGCGGCGATCGATTGCAAATTCGCGCGAGAGGGGAAATCGCGTGAATACGCATCGCGCCACTGCCGCCGGCACGCCGACTTTTACAAGCCAAGCCGGTAAGTCTCTCTTGAGCGCGTGGCGCGCGCTTTTACTGCTGTGTTCTCTACTCTCTTTCTCGTTCAGGCCGGGATTTTATGTGTGCGACTGTATGTCGATGAGTGCGAGAGGTATAGAGTAGGCCAGTGCTGCCTTTCTTTTCTGATGGAATTCGATTTATGCGAGCCGACGCTTGAGGAATGGCAGTGGGAGGGATCATTGTGATAGTGGAGAGAGGAGGCAGTTCGAGGGGAATGGGGTGCCTGAATGAGGAGGATTTTTTTAGGGGCGCACGTATGAATGATCGGTGTAAAAAAACTTTTAAGAAACCGACATTTCGTTGGGATTTTTTTATAGAAGGAAAGCTAATATTGCTTTCAAAGCTTTTGTAACGTGTGTCATCAACTATATAGATATTCTTGTTTTAATATTATTATATGCAAATAGTTTGTATGTTTTTCACAAAATAGTTTTTATTTACATTGATGTACTTCGCGTATAAAATGATCGTATCTTTTTGGTTTGTCTTCGAGAATTCGCTACTAGTTGGAAGTAAACACGAATAAATTTAAAGACCAGCATTATAGACAGATTAATAAAATGAATTGCTTGAATTTAGGTCGAGGCTATGACGCGAAAGAAATAGATTCGTCTGAAACTGACTCTACAAAATCGTTCTATACTCGTGACTTTTTAAAAGTATAAAATCAAAATTAAAATGAAACTTATTATGCACGCACCCGATAAGCATCTTTTTACGTCATAAATTATAATAATAAAGATCTATATTTACAATTAAGTAAATTAAAAGTACTATGTTTAATTTATTTAAGATAGATTATTTAATAAAGTTGCATATAATATTTTTACAGGTATCATTAATTTATATAGAACATATATTGTTTGGAAATCAATGTTATTATTAGTTTTTTAAAGAATCAGGTACGCCAAAAAAGACGAATCGGAATGGCAATTTGTTATTATGAATGAAACGTTTCAAGTTTTTTATTCTACAACTTCGTTACTTTTAATTATAATAAATATATATTATCAATGAACGGTTAAAAATCGAATAACCATCCGTCATTATTAATTAATTTTTGTATTCTCGACTTTTTCTAATGTCTGAATTTCTACTAGGAAGATAATCGGTGTAATTTCTCAAAGGCCATATTTTATATGCAAGCAAACCAAGATAGTATAATAAGCTCGTAATTGGTATGATAAAAATTCCTGGAAATAAATTAGAATCCGTTATACTAGCGCAGACTTGAATCATTCAAACTAATATCTATATTAAAAAAAGACAAATCCAACTAAATACAAAAAAGGCATTTATTATTACCATATAATATTTTTTTCAAATATCTATCGCTAAAATATGAAATTATGAATTTTCTTTTACTTTTGACAATCATTTAAGTTGCGATTTTCCTACTACTCAATTCGATTATACTGTCTCTAGTAGAAATTAGTATACTAAGCAAAAAACAGAAGAATATTCATTACAAGTTTACCTACAGACTCGATGTTACTCTTAGAATAATTTAATTATAATTCATAGTTTGTATAAATATAAATAGTGAGCACAGACAGAATTTTTTTTAATATAAACCGAATTCATGTTTATCTGTTTGTATATGTCTCTCTCACTTCTTATTATAATAACAAGCTTTCTAACAACCATTTCTTATCTTAAATAACTGTTCAATTATTTCTCTTCTTCTCTAATTTTAATATCGTTTAAATATTAAAAAACGAGGGTCCAGTTTGTGTGTAATTCATTCTATTTTTAATTTTATTAAATGGTCAAATAATATCGGAAAAAGTATTACACCGTGGATAAAAAATGTGTCCATTTTTACCCATTTTCAGTGGAACAAGCTTTCTTGTCTTGAAAATTTTATCGGTTTTCATGAGGAGTATGCTGCTATTCATTCAGAAAATATAAATGTATCATACAAATTCCCTTATTTACTTCTTCATAATGCTCGCAAATATCCATGGCGTTATATTTCGGTTGCGTAAAAGAGGCAAATCCTGTAGCTTATATCGTACTCTCTCCTCTTCCGGAAGCGATGCGCCTGAATTACAAAAATCGAGTCAATGATCCACGTGCGCAGTTGGCCCTGCGGGCAATTGGGGCGTCATCGCTTTTATGACTTCGTCTTTTCGACGACCCGCAGCTTATGGTCGACCGGGTGCGCGAGCTTCCCGTTTACGACATACTCGATATTGTGTGTCTTTTTGACTTTTTTTCTTTACGCGGCCAACATGAGACCTCAAAAATGCGCTTTCCAAAGCTCAGTAAATCGATATCAAGGTTCTGTTACTTTTTACTATTATGTTTGTTTTCCTTTTTAAATTTGAATAAGTGAACGAAGTTTCCTATATGTATGTGTATATAAAAAAATTCAATATCATATTAAAATTATGAATTTTTGAGCTTGGTTTTTTGTTAGCAATTTTAGAGGAACATGGAAAAAGTTTCAATATCTAGGACAACATCAAAGCCTATATTGAAACATCATTACTGTTGTCGCATCGATTTTTTAATCACATATTTTCGTAATTCCTGTGATATTGACTCTATAAATAACAGTGACTTTTAAAAGCATTGAAAATACATATTTCAATATTAGTCTACATATATATTATTTATTTTAATGTTACAAAAACAAATATCTAACCGATGTGATAACTGTGAATTGAAGACTATGAATACATACAGAAGACGGCAGATGAAATATTTACAATCTTATGCTGATTGAAAAACATAAAGAGTAATTTATTTATGAAATTCAGACGTAAGTTCAGAAGCTCTATTAATTAATAATGATATACAAAAGAGAAAATAAGGATAAAAAAAAATTAATTTTTTTAATTTATTTATGCTTTTTAAAATACAATATATACGACCTCATGAACGTAAATTTATAGATGTAAAAGAAAAATTTTAATGCAAAATATGAATAATCAATACAAATAATTAATTATGGTATCAACTATATGTATAATTTACTATTATTTTAACTGCTAGAATTTATGTTCAATATGAATCCTAAATTTAATATAAGAAAGAGTTTTAGCAAGCCCCGCCAAAAACTTAGTCGTGATGGTTAAGATACTCTCTTCCTAATCCGAAGGTCAAAAGGTCTTTCTCCATCCCTACTTTCAAGATTATCTTCAAATAACGTTTTTTCAGTTTCCTTCATAAGTTGATAAGCTTATCCCGATGAAAATATAATAATTTTAATTACTTAAAAAAATGATTGTGTATAAAAGTAATAACGATGAGTAATTCTTTTTTCAACAAACGGAATGCATCTTGAGAACATTTTTCTTTTGACACAAGAATCGGATTAAAATGAAAGAATTTTTCTCAAGCTTCAAAAAGAGCTCGTTTTGATATCTAATTTAGAAAGAGAATATCTTATTGCGTCAAAAATATCACGTTTCACTGTCATAAAATTTCTTCTGAGTTAAAATCATAGTTAATGTATGATTGCCGAAGTCTTTAGGAAAAATAGCAGTTGTTTCCCTCTCGCGTGATATTGTACTTACACAATGTTTACAAACTTCTCCTCTAAATTCCACACTGGCACTAAATAGATATCGCATTGAAGAAAATAGTTCTGGGTCAGCTCCCCCTAATTTCTATCAAATGACGCCGAGTGTGCTCCCCCACCCTCCGACTGCATTCCAAATTAGCTTTTATGACTGCGCTAGAGCGCCGGCGAATTAATACGCCGTTATAGGGGAAGGGGACAAGCCTGGGCCGTTACACTCAAGCCCCGAGTTCGCGCGAGACAACGATAAGCGGCAGCAGCACTCGCCCTATCTAAATTGCCATCTAGCACGTTTCTCAAAGGTAACAACTACTCGATACGCGACGCCGATGTCACGGATTATTATAGTTGAAGCGACTCTGCAGCCGACACCTATGCGCTGACAATATTAATTCGCGGCGCTTTAATTAAGAAGTTCTATGGGCGAGAAAGGCTTGAGGGGAGTCGAATAAAAAAGTCGAGCGCCCACCCGAATGAAATGCAAATTTCGCGCGGCAATTTTGGGCGAAATTGCGAGCAGGACCAGCTTCCTTGCTTCCGTCCCTTTTTTTGCCTCTCGTTTTTCACTTTTAAGCGTGTGCGAAGGGGTGGGATACTTTCTACTGGTGAGGTAAAGGCAGGGGCGTTAAGTTTAAGAAAAATGTAGACGGGAGAGTAAAATCATTTCAAGCATTGCGCGAATTACGTGGGATGGCTATATATATCCTTTGTTAGAGACTTTTACGGCGCTAACGGTCTTACGACTTCATATCGTAAAGCAATCACTAAACCATGAATAGCATTGGTACCTAGGTTTACGTTAGGTCTTTCTTTTATATCCATCTTTAAATTTTATTACGCGACTCTGTAGAATGGCATCAAAATCATTTACTAAAGTTTCTATCAGTAATTTTTTAAGGGTTGGATAAGTCTATTGTAAAGTTAACAGGGAAGTATGACATTTATATGGTATAATGGTATCTGGTGATATCTTTTTCATACCATTTATAGTATTGTTCATCCATTAAAACATGCGTTGCGTTTGTATAATAGCAATGACAATACACATTGAAAAGCATTTATTTCTGAATGGGATTAAACAATACAGCAAAGAATGAACGAGTCATGAATTTTAATAGGGTTATGTAGGTCTTTTCTGATGTCGATACGTGATATCACTGCTTTGTATTTCGGCCCTATGACAATGCATTTTTAATGCGCTGACCTGCTTTTAGATTATAAAATTATATTTAATATTGATTGATTGTGTTAGCAATGCATCAGCCTTGCGGAAAATCAAGCCTGCTTTGTGGAAAACCCTCAAATTCTCGTAAAAGAGAATTAATCATTCGTGTATAAAACTTCAAATTTCCTAGAAAAAATTGGCACTACTATTTTATACGAAGTATTAATAAATACTTTCAGAAATATTCTAATAATTTAAAAAATAACACGGATAAGCTGCATTGTTGAAGTATTACGATAAAACGTTCACATACTCTGCACGTTTTATTTATTTACGAATTTATGGATTGCACAGAATCCGAGAATAACGTTTTTAATGAAAGCTTTAGTTCGATCGAAAAACAAATTCATGGAAAACAATCATAAATTTCATTAATCTAAAATTATTAAATAATTAAACTCGTTTTCTAAATTAAATATTTTTCAAAACTATTGAGCGTAAATAAAAGTTTTTAATAAATAACGAAAGCTGCATTTTTCTTTCTACTCCTACATTCCTGGAACTTCAATATCAAATATGTAAAGAATATCTCTTTACTAATTGGAAAAATTTGAATGAAAATGTTATAAATTTTTCTCTACATATATTCCCTTTCATTTTTTCAATACTTTACCGCTTTCCGTTAAAGTTCTTTTCCAATCCCACTAATGAAATCTATTTTCAAATTGGTTTTTTTGATGGTATAATAGATATCTGCTGAATCGATCCAATTTTGAAATTGCAATATGACACTACGACAGTTTGGTTTTAAGAAATATCTTTGCTACCACGGATGAACTTCATTGTTCTTGCATGTTTCGTCATTATACTTCCCTTCAAGAAAAATCTATCGCGTTGAAAGCTCGCACTCGATCGATACCTACACGTGGACACTTTTGTGAAACTGTATAAACTGATCGCGCGTTGCATTGCCATCCGTACCATTCATCTTGATTAGGCGACAGGAGAGGAAGTGCGAGCAAAGTCTCCTTGGAGCTAACATCGGTATAAATTATGATTAGCGACGCAGATAATTACACGCGAAAGCATCATATTTACACATGGATCTGTTGCAGCATTCTTTTCTTGTATAGTATTCAGCGTGGGCGGCTATCCGTGTCTAGTGGTTTCATTTTATACATTGCGTTAGCGGTAATTTATGATTCTTCCCGAGAGGTAAATGAAATATCATGAATTACGTTACATTGGATGTAGTTAAAAAATTTTTCTTTTCAAAAAAAATTATAACAATATTGATTGATAATATTTATAGTAATACAAATATTATAAGAATTACAGGATGTTAAAATCAAAGTTTCAATTTGATATATTGATCCTGTATGTATGATGATTAAAAGAGAAATAACAGAATACATTATGAGACTTCGAATCTAGATAAACATAGTGAATTGCATAATATCTGATAAAATGTTTCATGCATGATAATGCTTCATTCACGCATTTAAATACATATTTATCATGAAAATGTAAGCAAAACCAAGCGTCCAAATTATCTCCGTAAAGGAATTAAATGTATTGCTTTTCAATAGACTGAAAATACAATTGCATTCATTTCACTTTTCAATTAATTGAAAAGCTGTGATCAGCCATAATGAAAGCTATTGTTAATTTGTAAATACGATATTATACAACCTGTGTGTAATTATTTAAAATTGCATATGCTCGAGACAAAATCAATTATAAATCCCTTTAATTGCTATTTCAAAAATAAGCTCATTATCGTTATTTAGTTTTGAAAAGGTACAGAAACAGTTCCGAATTATTGTATATTGAAATTAATTCTACTCGGAGCTACTTCTGAGTAGAGTACTGATACTACTCCTGCCACTGTATGATCACTTAGAATCATTTTATTGACTATAATGTATAGTGTCGGAGTGAATCTTGATACCAACTACTTATTCAATGATATCCAATGAAAAGAAATAAAGAACCAGAGAAGCATGCTTTTTTCTGCGTCTAAGTCAGAATCATAATAAGTTTATTACTGTTGAAGTAAATTTATAATAACTTAAAACAATCCAAATACCCGTGTGGTCTTAATTTAATGACGTCATACATCATTTTGATACTTTATAATTATAGATAAATGCCACTGTTACTAATGTAAATAAAGTATTTTATCTTTTGAAAGTTTAAATTAAACGAGTAACGCTTTGCCGAAATTCTGATTGATATCAACGTGACATGAATCACCATTTTCATTTTTAAATATGTACCACTAATTTTCCGTGCTTTTCAATTTAATTTTCCACATAATTTTCTAGCTTTATAACTTAATACGCCGTAATTTGGACGACATTTCTAAAGATGCTAAAACTGGTCTGCCCCGATACCTTAATTCGGTTTCCTTGTTTATTTAATTACGAATTAAGGTCTGAATATTAATTAAAATAAATTAAACACTTTCTTCAAAAAAGCTATAAGTCTATGAATGAGGTCGCGAGAACTTGCCCAGGAACTTTAATCAGTTGCTGGCGTAGAAATCATCAAGGCTGAACGCGTCCGGTACCTTGCCCCAAAGTTCCTTATAATATATATCTCTACTACTTTTTCCCACGGTTTACTTAATATTTTAAATAATTAGAAGCTCAACAAAACTTTTTTATTACATTATATTTAAGTTGTATGAAAGTATCTTCTTTCGAGAAAATTAATTAATTACATTATTAATATCGTTTGATGGCATTATAGAGATTTTTCAAACTTTCGCTAAACAAACTTTAAATATCTTTTCATGCTGAAAAGCATCTGAGATTTTTAAGAAGGTCAACTTTAGAGATTATTAATTTTTGCTTGTCAATCGATCCATATTTAGTACTATAAAAAGCACTATGAAGTTAAAAAAATACGTACAAAGAAAGATAAATAAGAATATGAGAAAATATAGCCAAATGTTATTGAAGCTGTCAGAACCGCTATATTTATCTTCCTTAGTAGAGATGTAATACGGTATATCATAAGTAGCCGACGGGTTGGTAACGTATGTCGTATAAGGCTTTTGTGGGCATGGACCGTTTTTTAGATAAGACCTGCGTATTTTTTCCCTTTCATCACCTGATCTGCGACATCGCATTCGTACCGTTGCTATGTCATTATATTTCTCTGATAAGATACTTGATTTCTTTATCAACTGAAACGCAGATTAAGATACATGTTTTCTTAAAAGACTTAAACTAACAAATTGATGGTTTAAATTGTATTAATTCAATTAATTATTCATATTAGGATAAGATTCACTAATATTACTAGATTCACTATCAGACAACGCTATATCGCAGTCTATTACGTACTTTGCTAGGATTCTACGGTAAACTTATACTTACGACCTTTTCTTTACTCAGAGTAAGCTCTACTGACTTATCGTTCGTGATATTCCGAAAAAATGGAAGAGAAGTTAGGTAAAATATAAGATTTACAAAAAGTCTGTTATTAAAAATTTTATACGTAATTACTAGCGATCCGCAAGAGTAAGTAAAAATGAAATCAAGATGTTATTATGATGAGTGTCCTGTTTTTTGTCAAACACGAGGTCAAGAATCCAGTCTAGCCTTTGTTGAACTGAGGTCGAATGATTTTCAAATCGTTCAAGAAACTGCAGTCAGAACGATCTAGTTCCGTCCGATATTTTTGCCATCATGTTTTTTAAATATTGTATAGAAAAGAATAACACTTAGGAAAAAGAATTAGTAGTAGTATAATCAATTTTGAACAGAAACTGATTTTTATCAACGTTTTTCAAATAAGTTTACACTTGGATAATCTCCTTTTGGATAAAATCTGAATATATCAAATAATATGCAACCTCTTAGCGTTGTTTAAAACATTGATACTAATAATACCTCAATACTAGACATCTTAGTAGATATTAAACTGAAAGAACATTGAGCTTTATTAAACGTTTTTCTTATATGACTCAATATTAAATTCCACTTCATCGAATCCACTAATGTTCATAGAAATGAAACTTTCTGAATTCCCGTCTCGATTTCCATAAAGACTCTCTCATTGCAAACGGACGAATATAAACCTTTTAATCGTCCCTGTGAGGCTATAAATCAATCCACTCTTCATACCGCAAAAACCCAAAACTTTTCTTTTCTAATTAATTTTGCTCGCAGTCGCACCTACAAAGCGCGTACCTCCGCAGCCTTGCGAGGCGATGAATCATCGGACACTGAAGGCGTTCCTCGCTACATCGGGCGTGACACCAGGCAAGGCACTGATATATCCCATTACCAGCCGATATCGGGGGCCATAAATCGCTGAACGTGCGCGCGCGCTCGGCCCGTTACTTCGAGGATGTAAATTACGGCTTTCATTCGCTTGTCGCCGGATTATCGCGAAAATATCCCTTTAGTGCGAGTTTGGCTCTGGGGTGTGAGACGGGGAGAGGTTGAGATGGATACAAAGGAATAAGGGTCGCATATAGGAGAGTCAATATCCAGGTTATCGTAAAAACAGCTACAGTGCATATGCGATTGAGATTTTGATGCATTCTATTCGGGTACTGATATAATACGGTTAGGCGACTATGTTGTTTTCTTATGGAAAAGAGAAAGTTAATATTCAATAAATTTGATATTCATCAATCAGTCGTTCTCAAGATATTCTCTGTATATATAATAAAAGATGCGACAAAAGATGTTTTCGAATTCCACAGATTTATTTATCAATAATTATGAAAAATGTTTTTCAAACATTTTTTTCTTGGAAATTGTTTGTTATTGTTTCTATGATATAAGTTTTGGCGCGTTATCAAAGGATTCTGGCGTTAGAAATAGAAATTTTCATTTAAAAAATATTGACCTTGAAATTAAATTACCTTGAAATTTAACTTCAAGATCAACTTTCAAAAGCTAATCAGATGTGGGGTTTTCCATACTTCTTCTTCATTCAGTATGTACGTCAGAAAGAAACCTACCAACCCTTTTGTAATAAAACAGTTCTATATAAAGACTAAAGAAGTAATTCTCTTCTACGCTCTTTGTGGTGTTTTGATAACTGTTGTTTTTCTAAAACTAAAATTTCTTAAATATTTCAAGTCTAAAAATGGTTTAATAACATTTAAGATGTATTATACTTTAACATGCGTTTACGAACTTATCCTAAAAAACGACTAAAATATAATTTCACTTATGAATATTTGTTCAAGGTAGGTAGGAAGTACGTTACTATTCATAGAACAAGCAATTGATTCCTATTGATCGTAAAGTAAAAGGGTTTTATAAAAAGTTTAACTTAATGCGCATATCTCGTAAAATGTTTATGTTTTGCTTTATCACCTCGTACATATATACGACTGGCAAGTTGATGCTTATATTTGAAAGAACGTACAAAAAAGATTGATCTACTTTCATGCAAAACGTGTCTAGTTTGCATTTTCGACCGTCATACTAAACTAGCCATTTTGAATTCTAAAGTGCCAACGTTGGCACAACATTTTATCTCGTAAAATGTGAGGTCAGTTAAAAGCCATATAGATGTTTATCTACGTTTTAACAAATATGGATACTAATCTCAATATTGTTTTTTTTATATCGCAATATTATTTATTTATACTCATTGAGGGAAAAACAAATTATAAAACATAATATTCAGGGATAAGAACCTTTGATAAGTGTATTCATTACATTTAGATCCATTTAAATACTGCGTGAAACATTTAAGAATGTGCGCATAAAGAGTTGCTTTTGTAATCGTATAATTTGGATTTCCGCCAAGACATCTACGGTCATTACCCTAGATTAGAATGTGAAAAATTTGGCAGGTGCAAAGCTTGTTAAAACAAATAGAGATTTCAAGTTCGATAACAGAATATTGCGTACTTGTTCTTACTTATGCATACATAGATGATTCAGTAAAGTATTATATTCGTAATTATATTGCTGAAGTCTCATCAGAGTTTTAAGGTCAATGGGTAAACTTTGCAATACTTGATAACATCCTTTAAGTATTAAATGTATAAAATCCTTAAATGAAGCGAAATATTTATTATATTTCAATAACATTTTTCAAACGAATACTTTTTGTTTTAGAATATGCTTATCTATTGTCATTCGCTTAATTCTGTCTATAAAGTTAAGTCTACACACACATATACATATACACACTGAGATAAAGTCCAGTAAAAATGTAAAAAGTTCTATAAAAATTAGCATTTTACCTTATTTTCTACGATATTTTAAGAAATTTATCATATAGTTAGGTAATATATTGTAATTTTACAGCCTGAGAGTTCGTGAGAGAATATTATCATTTTATAAAACTTTTTTCAATTCTTATTACTAAACTTTTTCTTAGTATAATAAATTTCTATCACATAATATGGTTTCGTGAACGTTAAAATATTTTGGATTTCTGTAATAATTATTGTAATAAGCAGTGTTGATCAAAACCACGCTTGTTTATTTAGTTGACAGACCGCAAACATGGAGACGCTGTACACGGGCGCGATGCACAGCTTCCCGCAAGCATCGGGTGGCATCGCTAACGGCATATCCAAGGGTCTCGCGGCCTCCTTCGACCAGGATGGCGTGCTCAGTCTCGTCGTTGTTCTTGGTGGCAGCCTCTCTCTCGTCGCCCTCGTCTTTGCCTTCATCACATACAGGTAAGTCATCCCTGTTGTCGCCTATACGACGGCGACGCGAACAATATGCGTCTCAACTGAACGCGTAGGCGAACTTCTATGCAAATCGTGCCAGGCATCGTTAGGACGACGACGTGTGTCAGATGTACCGTGAGACGGTTTTGAGATTTTGATTGAACTTCCGGCTTAAGAAGTTCTAATTTGTGATGGTGAGGTGAAGGAAAATAGTTGAGGAGGTATCGCAGTCTTGGATGTTACGTAAATTGTGAATGGCTAATTTAATGAATAAATCCCAATTTAATTATAATAGATAAATAAAAATGTATAATTTGAGTAGGTTTCCAAGAAAAGCTGAACAAAATTATCAAACCCATATACAGTGTGAAAACCGACAACTACACCATTTTATTAAAATAAAAATATTTGACTGAATCGAATGTATATTTCATTCAACTAATTTAATCAATAATCGTACAATAAAATAATCATTCGATTCAGTCTAATATTTTGTTTAATTATGTGAATTAATTTGTTCTCTCCGTGTTTAGAAACTTTAAACGTTCTGTACAAAGGAAGTAGAAGATATTATTTTTCATTCATATTTCGACTTATTGCAAGAAGTAAATTTATATTGTACGTGGAGATTTCGTTGAAGCTACAATGCCTATATCTGTTTTCGTACACTGGATAAAACTATGTTACCTAACTATGGACTTGGTACAATAGATGCACTTTCCGCGCAGCATACTGTAATCGAGTTGGTGAAATCCTTTGAGTTTTGATAGCTCCCAATGGTGCTTTTGAGGCAAATTAACTTTGAAGCGCGGTTAATGCACAATGTAACATTACAATTAATAATTTAATAGCACAAACTCATTTGTAATTTCTCTTTAAGCTGTTAACTGCAATATTCGTCATAATCAAACAAAGTTACGTCGATTTTAAACATTCCATTATAAGCGAAAAATATTACACATGTGAAAAAGTCGAGAAATATAAAATTCATAATCGCAATATTTCGAAAATAATATATAAATATGAATGTGAGATTTTCAATTTCTCACTCCCCCTTCATTTAAAAAGTCCATTCTGCACTGCGAACTTTGTCTCCCTCCTCTATACACAATCGACTCACGAGTCCGCGGCTATCAGGCTAGACTCCACTTGATCCACATTCCCGATCTCGAATTCAACGCTAGAATGACCGCCTCTCCTCCTTTGAACAATAAACCTCGTAAACACGCTCCTATCCGCTAGGCACGCCTGTTTAATAATACATTGTCCCGTAGCACGATTGTCCCAGTGAGAGAGAGAGAGAGACGCGATCGCGCTAATCACGTTCCATTCTTATACGCTTCTCTTCAGACGCTCCGTATGGCAGTACACGAGCGAACGTCGCTTCGGATTTACTTAGCTCTGGTTGGTACACTTTGTGTCGGATGCATAGCTCTGATTCAGACCGCCGCTGCGCTAATTACTTCGCGCTGTAATTCGCTTCTCCCGCGCGCTCGCTCCGCTAATCGATTCTAAGGTGCACTACGCCGAGTGATTATCGTTGCGCGCGCTATAGGACTTCGATGAATGTGCTTCGTTAGGGGAGTTCCCGCGGAGACAATGCGCGCCCCCGATGTCGTCGCTGAATTTAGCGGTTTTTAATCGAATTAACCTGGCAGGGGGCCCGCAAGAATTCAATGTTTTGGTTTTACTATTGGGCGGTAAGAATAAAATGGTTTAATTTATTTTCTAAAGTATATAATACCTCTTGATGGGACAACTCGTTTTGTATTCTTAACGGAAATTGGAATCTAGAATTTATAAAGAATGGGTTTCGCTTATGCAATGAATTTATATTATAGTAACTATATTTCAAACTGACTAAAAATTTAATAAATTTACACCATTACTTCAATTAAAATTATTTATCAATTCAATTAAAAAAGAATTGTAGGTAATGTTTTTCTCTTAATTATCTCCGAAGGTGTGTACGTGCGTCATGTGAGTAAGTGGATAATTACAGGAAACTGTAATTAGACTAGTAGAAATAATTATTGGATATTTTTACAATTTCCATCATTAACAAAATTATAGCTCGTTTTCGCTAATTCGACCATTCCTCTTTAAAGCATGTTACAACAGAATCCAACCATTCATACTCTCGGAATCGTAAAATATTTCAACGAAGCGTAGGATTTCATGGAAATAGCTATTAAGAGATTAAATGATCAAAAAATCGAATTTTACGTGGGTGTTACGAGCGAGGCCTCGTAACTAATTTAATAAAAAGTGAGCGGACTCGGGCTTGAACCGAGTTCGTCGATTTGTAAATCAGACACTCTGGCCACTCAGCCACGTCCGCCACCTTTTGGCTTTCTGCTAATCGGCGTCATATTGTAATCGGACGCTTTGCTTATTTCGTTCTTTCGTATTCGTTCGTGTATCCACACGTAACACGAGCTATTAATTCTTTTTTAAATAAAAGTTCAAATTGAATACCAAGAATTTTTAACTTTATGTAAAAATACATTTGACTAAAATCAGCTAAAAACTAAGTGAAATTGTGTATATAAGTATAAATTACTGCAAAAAAAAGCACAAATCAAAACTATTTAACATGCATGTACTATTTATTTTAAAACACAGAAATATTTCAAATTAGTATTAGTCTATTTTTAATATTACGAAAAATTTTTATCTCTTACGAAAAAACGACAACCTCGCGTCACTACATCCACGCATTTCTTTCTCAATCCATCGAACGGCAAATCCCGTGCGTGCAACACCTTCGAATACTTCAACCCAGAGTAACTCTCCATCCAAGTGACAAATTCCAGCGCAAATTCGCACGCACGTCAACCGAAATCCGCAACACTAAAAATAACTCGCGCAACGAATTCCCCTCGTCGTTCGTTTTTTCGCGCTCGCGAAAAACCACAGTAACATTTTTCCCACTCGCACGCGCTCTGAAAACGAACGACGGGATATCGTCGAATTCCACGAAGTGCACGCGCGCAAAAGCCTGCACAGACGAGAACGGCCGCTAATTATCGCGAGAACCGCGGGAAATGCGAGAGTGAGGGCGAGAGTGCGACCGACCGCACGCTTCATTGTAATTACACGATGGCTCGAAATTGATTTCCGAGTCTTCCGTGTCGTGCGACGGGAGTATAATGGCCATTCGGCTCGTGTTGCGTACGTACGAGAGTATGTCTGTGAAATGCAGTGCTTTGTTAAAAGAGGATTAATTTAAAATATTATAATAATTATTAGCTGATTTTTAATGCTATTATCACTGATTTTGATTTCCGAAAAAGAGAATCTAGTATAATTTATATGAATTATCAAATCTTAAAAAAACTTAGTTAATTATATAATTTGATTTGAAACTCTGAGAGATATCGGAACCGTTATAGCTCACATTCTAACTTTTGTCATTCTCATTCTATGTTTCTTTTTATCTTTTATGATTCTTATTACAGTTTTTGAAAGTGATTTTAAATATAGTAGGTGACTGGAATATTTCATAAAAGTTGAAAATGTAATACTTACAGCGCAATACTGCAATTCAATACTGGATTGGACATTCCTCTAAGCACTAAATAATTCATATATTTAAAACAAATTTATATTTATGTTCATTAATACTGAAGAATATTGTAATATTTTCCAGTATTTTATTGAAACATACCTTCAACGGAATTATAAGAAAATACAATAATAATTTTAATAAATATATTAATTTAAAACTGATTAATATGATACTTCCATATAATAAGATTCAGTTATTTTTTTAATATTAAAAATATGTGCATTGAGGCGTATGAAGACGACTTTTTTTAACGATAAAATTACTGAGAACCATACATTTACATACATGTAAACTGTTCATTATATAAATACCTATATCTTTTATTGACCATCATTTAAATAATGTAATGAATGTAAGATAAAGGATAAACGCATCGAAAGCTCGCTGAATGCACGGTTCCAAAACACGATAACTAGTTTTTCAATATTCGTAATCTCCGTTTAAAGTTTATGCGCGACGTTGACGCTGCTGCGGTTACGAGGGAAGGTAAAGTTTTTGAACTTACACAAAGCCCCGGAATAGGTTGTCTTTTGCTTGTACACGAAAACCGCTGATGCGCATTTGCTGGGAAAGTAAAATACAAAACTAAATAAAGGAACGACGACGAAATAAAGGGTAGTGCACAAGGAAAGGGGTTTCACTAAAAAGAAAAGTAGGAATAATTAAATTAAACAATTAGGACACAGCGTTCAAAGGCTCGGAATCATTTTGAAGTTCGTAGTGGAAGTAATAATATTCTTTGAAATTTTTACACCCGAACTTGCTTTTGAAAATCGTAACAGTTTTATCAAATGACACAATTTAGTTAGGAAAGAAATAAGTTATGGATAGAGGATTTTAAACGAATAAGTAGAAAAGTATGCCCAATACAAAATTTAATAATGAATATATTTTATACTTAAGTCTTTACAATTAAATATATTGATAGCTGGTAAATATGAAAAATGTGCAATACTATAATTATGTTAAATATTTTCAAAATTATTTTGATTTGTTGATGGGAGCGTCTCGAAATGCACGATTTTTTACTCAACTTGCAGGCATGGAAAAAGGCTTATTTCAGGCTCGTTTAAAATAGCTCATTTTCTTCCTTTGTTACACTATGTGCTATTCCAATGAATTGCTCTGATACTAGAAAGTGAGACAATTTTGAACATAATTTTATTACTGGTAAAGTAGATAATTCATTTTTGCTCCAATATTAATTTGAAATAACTCATTTTCATCTTTATAAAATTTCATTAGAGATATCGTAGGATTAATTATAAATTTTTCAATGTCTGGTAAGCTGCAAGCATTGTTCATTCAATTTTGAACAAATTTATATTAAATTATCGAACATTTTTTAATTTTAAAGTTTTGTAATTCATTGTACGATGTCTCCTAATGAAATCTTACAAAAATGAAAATGAGCTATTTCAATTTAAAATTGGACCTAAAATGAAAAAGATTTAGAATTAAAATATTGTTATAAAGATTTTCTTTCGATTCTGAATTGTTGTTTTTTACATTATATCGTTCCCTTACCTTACAGTATCAAAATAGTTCATTCTCGACTATATGCAAAGCCAAGTCTTCATTAACTTTGGTAATATACACTCTACCATCTTATAAAATTTCAAATCCACACTCCAAACCGTAAATGAAATTTCGCTTTAGTCTGTAATTTTGCATTGATTGAATTCAATCAAAAAATATATGACATTGAAATGCTTTTTAGTTGTGTATTCTTTTATTTAAACTATAAATGAATATATAATACCATTGGTACTTAGCATACCGGTATTATCGTTGAATTTATTTTCCGAAAAACTTTTCCAAAAATCGAACGAGGTACTGTTATTCACAACCATGTAAGGGATACGCGGATAAAAATTTGAGCCGTTCTATTTTATATATTCCTGTATATTTGTGTTTAAATATCCATAGTACTAAATAGTAAATAAGATAATTTTTTAACATGAATATAAAATATATGAAAAATAGAATACGACGTAGAAATTGATTTAACTGAAAACTAATGTTATATACGTGCGAATTAATTCATGATTAATGGTAAAATATAATAAATTAAAATGTTTATGCAGTTGAAAAATGTTGTAGTAATTTAAATTGCATTAATTGGTAGTAGTAATGAAAAAATAATTCAACGGAGCCTAAACATAAACGAAGAGCAACAACAATCCTCTTATTTGAGAAGTACACGACTACGTAAACAAGACGCCCGAAAATTTCAACAAAAAGGGACGAAGGAACAAAAACAATCCTTCAGTAAGTGAGAGCTGCTCTGTAAACCAGGCAAAACAACATAGAACTAAAGATACACCGCCTACGCCACGGCGACGGTGGCGGCAGAGTTTAGCGAGAGGTAAACGTGCGGCAGGGGCGAGAGAAAACTTCCGTGCTACCGTTACGGTCAGAGACGACGAGTGGCCACTGCTGCCAACTTTCGATTTGGGACAATTGCCATTTCGATGTTTTCCTACGCTGTCCCTTCTCCGCTCCCCTCCTTCCTCTTCCTCGGGCAGTTTTCGACCTCGGACTCGCACTTTAATCTAAACTTTTATGAAATTATCCGGGAGAGGAAAGGAGCTGAATGCCATTGAGGAAGGATTATGTGTTTGCAAGGACTTCCGCGCTCATTTCTTATCTACGCGCGAAAAAGCAGTTCTTTCATGCCATGAGCTGACCGCATTATAAAATTTAATTGTTTGCGATGGTGAGTGGGTGACTTCGGACCCGATGCCACTGGTGATATTCAGCTTTATTTTGTATGAGCCAAATTTGTTAATTTGTATTTGAATCAAGAGCGTAGATATGCAAATTTAGGAGAATAGGACTTTATTATACATTAATATAATTACAAGGAATTGAAGAAAGAAAATAATCGCTTTGAAGTAATAATAATTTCTAAATGCGTAATACTTACTAGAAGTTCGTAACACACTGAGAAAAATGTTGTAGTAAAAATTACTATAATTGTAGTAACGCAGGGACAAACTGACAATATTGAAAATA